>JANAVB010015662.1:0-147451 GCA_029216955.1 Iris pallida
TTAATCTAGTTATTAGCCTTAGTCCATTTTAGTAGGTATTCCTGACCGTGGTACTCAGGAGTCCCCTCCTAGACATGATACAAGACGGGACAGGATTATTTGTACAAGCACAATCGCCCACGGTGTCCATATTATTATACAGGTCATGTCATGTCAGGTAGCCGTCGTAACAGCTTCTCAAGATATATTATGTCAGGTTATCATGTCAAGTGTACTTGTCAGGAGTGTGCCACGGCGGGCCACTATCAGGTCATGCCAGGTTGGTCATATCAGGAGTGCACCACTACGGGTCACTGTCAGGTCGTGCTCAATTATCAGTTCTAAACATATTAAACAAATCCATGATTATCAAGTTCATGACAAAAGGCGTAAGGATATAAAATGGACGTAAAATATCTAATAAAATATCAATATTCAGGGCTATAGAAGAGCCATACGGCTAAGTCATATGCGGTCAAGAAAGGGTAGACTCATGCGGCCCAATTAGAAGAGCGCATGCGGCCAGGGTCACTGGATCCCATGCGACTAAGACAAGGGGGCGCATGCGGTCAGGAAGATAGGAAACTCATGCGGCTGGGGAATGGGTCTCATGCGGCTAGCTGGCCAATCAGGTACATGCGGCCGGGGGGGGAAGTATGGTTCCATGCGGCTCGAGAAGAAGCAACCCATGTGGCTGCGGGGAGTAATACCTATGCGGCTGGGAGCAAGTGTGCATAGGCGGCCCGCGAGTGTTGAGTTCATACGGCTCAGGGTGAAGTCCTCATGCGGCTGGGTCAAGCAAGTCTCATGCGGCCAGCGGGAATGGCGCATGCGGCTGCAGAGTTCGGAACTGATGCGGCTGGGAATTGAGTGAGTTATGCGGCCAGATGAGTTCGGCCCTCATGCGGCTCAAGTACTTCCAACCATGCGGCTGAAGAGAACACTTGCCGCATGAATATTCATGCGGTCAAGTCAAGCACTGTTCATCTTCTCCAAAATTTCAGAGAAGAAGAACACCATGAGAGCCAAGTCCTCAAGCTCCATAACTCCATCATCCGGAGCCTAAATCCGAACTTCCATGGATCAAAATGGGGTAGAACGAAATTCTCTACAACATGGAACCATCAAAACTCGAAAATAACAAGATTTAGTAGATCAAAACCCAAGAAATCCAAAAATAATGCAAACTTAGATCTACAAGAATCTAGCCATGGAAATTAGAAAAGCCAAGTACTAAAGTGTTTTATAATGTAGTAAAGAAGAGAATGGAGCAATAAAATCAGAGTTCCTCCATGAAGCAAGTTGTACTTGCCTAGACCTCTCTCTCCTCTCTCTGGTAGGTGAAGGAAGTAAATGGGGAAGAAGATGATAAATGAAGAGAGAGAGAGGAGAAGGGGGTAATAAATATGAATGGTGGTGGTAGGTAGGGGTTCACATTGGTTCATATTGAACCAAAGAAAACCGAGCCAAGCCAAACCAAGCCAAGATGCAAGCTAAACAAGGAATCATGCAATACAGAATAAAATACGTACACGTATTCCAGAAATACGTAATACGGACCACAGGCATTACAGCTGGCGAGAGTGGATGGGTGTGACCTCTTTGTGTCTGTTCCTCCTTTTTCTGATGAGGAAGTGAGGAAGGTACACCTTGATGGTACTGGACCTTCTCATTTTCTATCTCCGGATATGCTTGCTTGGTTGCACAATATCCGCCCCGCGCATCTGGTTTATCGCAACCGAGATAATGTATACTTGGAACCTTACCTACCTAGCAGGTTTTCCTGCCAGTTTGGTTATAGCCAGTTGTTCCTTGATTGTCCCAACCCTTGTTTGGGTTTTGAAGGCAGCATTCTTGACGGCGTCCGAGCGTAGAATTATTACGACGCTTATCATACTCGGGCCAGCTTCTCAGTTCCGGATGCTAAGGTGCCGAAGGAAATTTTGTACGTGGCTATTTTATATCACGTTATGGCGAACAAGCCTCCTGTTAACTTTGATCCGAGTACCAGTTTTATCGTGGGTACCGGTTTAGAGGAGAAGCCCAAAGGGGCTAAGGTTAGAAAGCAACTGGCGCTCCAGGTCCCCCTTCCTGAATCAGAATCTTCCGATTCGGCTGAAGACGAGGATGATGATGACAGCGAAGGTTCCCTCTCTGGTGGGGGTGAAGAAGTAGCGGATCAACCGCTTCCCACACCCGACGAACCGGCGGAGGATCTGTTGTTTACTACGCAAGAGGGAGTAGTGATAGAAGAACAACTTTCAGCCGTGTCTGGTCCCTCGCGTAAACGGGTCAGACCCGAGTCTTCTGACAGTAGAGCGACCTTTTCCGTGAAGAGAGCCGCTGTTAGGTCTCGTGGATTACTTATCACCGAAAAGGGTGAAGATACAGACACTACTCTGGAGGTAAGACCAAGTCATAGCCATCTCTTTGTTGTAGTTTTCTTTTCTCTTGGGGATATGACTTAATCACTTTTCTTTGTAGGCGTCCGATGAGCCGACCTCTCCTGAATCGTCTACCACCCCTGAAGCTGATCCGGCCCTTGCTGCTTTGATTAGTGACATGTGTGCTGCGGTCCTTTCTGCGGGGGCTTTCTCAGCGGCGGCTGGAAGCTCCGAGGTTGCTGAGGTCTCGGCCCGGGGTGACGAAGGTTCCCACGGACCCGTCTCCGAGACCACTGATCATCAACAAGGTGCCGTTGATCTCGGTACATCCCCTCCCGAGGACGCAAGGGGGGAGGAGTCTGTTATACCTGACTCGGAAACTGTTGGTGAAGAGGCTGCGGTGGCTGTAAGCAAACCTCGACCTCCACACTCCTCAACTGGAAAGATAAGCCAGATATTGACTAGTGAGGGGCTTATTTGCTCTATCAACATATCCTTCGGGTCAAATAGATTCATGGTTGCCTTGGCCCTGCAGGTCCTGACCCTTTACTTTTCGCCGTAGATGTTCTTGGGAAAGGTTCGGTCTGCCGTGATACGGGAGGAAGGTGCATTTCCTCTCCTTTGCCGTCTCACGTCGAGGAGCTTTCTGCCAGCTCTGGGCCGATGGGAATGGGGTTGGCGATGGTCTCCGCCTCATCCTCTGCAGATTATACGGCTCCGGAGGCCGACCTCTCGACCCTGCCGAGTTTTCAAGTTTTGTAGGCTGCCGAAGAGGAGTTGGCCGCTGTTCAAGCGTCCTTTCGTGCGGAGCTGGTTTCTCTCGTAGCAGGAGCGGCAGATTCTGTTGCGTCTTCTTCGGTGCTGCCAGCCACGCTCCCGTTGACACCGGCCTCTACGGAGACTCTGAACGAGGCAACGCAGGACGTGGTAGACAGCTTCTATCGTCATTTGAATAGGGGCGTAGACGCTGCCATAGGGCGGGGGGACCCCATTTTCTCTATCTCTTTGGTGCACTCGGGGTCAAATTGCGACCTTGAAGTCCCTTTCTGGCGGGGTGGGATTAGCTGCACTGCTGGAGCCTAAGCTGACGGAAGCTGATCAGCTTGTGACCCAGCTACTGGCGATACGACAGGCGGGCTTGCCTGCTACAATCGAGCGGGAACGAGGCTTCCTCATTGTTGCTCGGGATCGGATTAAGCTAGCCCGCGATACTGCTGGGCCAGTTGTACGGGGGGACCTTGATAAGTTCTCCGCTTCGTATGACCAGCTGGGTCGCAGGAGTCAGGCTTGCCATGCTCGAGAAGAGTCCGTTTCTCGTGGAATTGCTGATACGAAGGAGCGGATTCTTGGACTCCAGAGGCAACTGGCCTTCTTAGAGTCAGAGCTGGAGGCTGTTCAGGCGGAGCAGGAGTCGATCGTTCGGGAGGCCGAGAAGGTTTCTCGATCTTTCGATAACCTGGAGCGGGCCTTTAAGAAATTTGAGGATAACTGGCAGGTTTATGCTCATCTGGAGGATGAGGCAGTGCTGACCCACGAGGCAGAGTGTCGAGCCTCTCAGAGGTTTGAGCGGTCGGTTGCTTTGCTGACAGACCGTCTCAGGGCGTTATGTGCCCCAGAGCAGTGATCAGCCGTCTGTTTTCTTTTGCTTTCTTTTCTTCTTCTTTTTTTTCTGTAAGGGGTGTGATCCCCAAATGATGTAGTACGTTGAATTTTGAATAAATGAGCCTGTTTCAACTCATTATCTCTTTCTTGTACTTACGGCATTTGTGGAATTTGGACTTGCTGGGGGATTTTATTTGTGGACCTGTTATCCTAGGCGTACCTTGGTTTTAGGTACGGATAACAAGTTTGGACAGGATGTCCGAAACAGCCATGGCAAAGTGGTCATGGATGTTCTCGGTGCTTAAAAAAAGGAATGCCGTAGAGCAGCCGGTCTCCCGGGGCATGGTAGGGTAGTAGATTTATACTAAGAAGCTTAGCAAAGGAATATTTGTGGACCTATTATCCTTGGCGTACCCTGGTTCGGGATACAGATAATAGGGTGAAAGGAAAACCAACATATTTGCTCAGAGGTCATGAGGACATGGCAAGCATGAGGGTTTTACCGTGGAACCTTCCTGCTCAGAGGTAGTGAGGACATGGCAGGGAAGGTTTCACGGGGGATATTTGTGGTCAACAGCGGATATTTGTGGACCTATTATCCTTGTCGTACTCCGGTTGTGGGTACAGATAATAGGTCGAAAGGAGACCGACATACTTGCTCAGAGGTAATGTGGACATGGCAAGCATGAAGGGTTCTTCGACGGAGCCTTCCCACTCAGAGGTAATGATGACATAGCAGGAGTGGGCTCAATGAAGAGGGAGTACATAGAACGACTCAGAGGTAGGAGAACGTGGAGGTTCTATGTGAGGGGCGGTTTGTTTTTGGTGGAAGTGAAAACGATTCAGAGGTAATAAGGACATGTCCGTTTTCGGAAATTTGTGGATCGATTACCCTTTTTGTGCACTGGAAGTACGGGTATTGGATCATGAGGGAGGATCTCTTCCAGGGAAGCAAGTTCAGAGGTATAATCATACGTGACTTACTATCTGAAAGAGTGACCGAAATGTGAGTTCAGAGGCACCAGCGGGTACATAACTCGGTAAATTAACATATTGAGAAAGTGGGAGTCCAGCGGCACCAGCGGGTACATGACTCGATAATCTAAAGGGGATGTAGGGGTGTGTTCAGGGGCACCAGTAGGTACATGACTCGATAATCTTGCAATATTGTGGGTGTGAGTTCAGTGGTACCAGTCGGTACATGACTCGATAATCTGAAATGCTGAGGGTGTGAGTTCAGTGGTACCAACGGGTACATGACTCGATGAACTTGTAGCGAATGTCGTTTAGACATAATATTTCTTCAGGAACTTGCCGTTGACGGGCAGCATGAGCAAGTCTCCGTTTTGCTTTGCAAGGCGGTAAGCACCGTTGGAGAATATCGTCTCAATGATAAATGGGCCCTCCCACTTTGGCTGGAATTTGCCGGTGGTCTTGTGAGTCATGACCATTTGCCTCCGGACTACCAAGACGAGATCGCCTACCTGGAATGTTCTAATCTTGACCTTCTTGTTGAAGGCTCCTGAGATGCGTGCTTGGTATAGCTCGATCCTTTGCTGAGCTAGGAGGTACTTTTCATCTAAGGCCTCTAACTCTTGCAGTCGACGTCGGTAGTTATCATCGGTTGTCAATTGGTGTATGAGGGCGACACGTAGTGAGGGGATCTGTGTCTCCAAGGGGAGGACTGCCTCACTTCCGTATACCAGGGAGAATGGTGTATTTTCGGTGGCTGTTCGGACCGTGGTGCGATAAGCCCATAAGCACTCGCCGAGCTTGTCGTTCCAGTCACGTTTGTTGGAGGAGACAAACTTCTTGAGAAGTTTGATGATTGTTTTGTTGAACGCCTCTGCTAACCCATTTGCTACCGGGTTGTACGGCGTCGAGGCGATATTCTGAATACGGTGCTTATCGCAAAACCGATAGAATGCGTGGCTTGTAAATTGCGGACCATTATCATGGATGATCCTTCGGGGCAGTCCAAAGCGGTAGATGACGTGGTATTTAAGGAAGCTGATCACGTTTGAAGTCTTGACTTCTGCGAGTAGGACAGCTTCCGTCCATTTAGAGAAGTAATCAGTGATCGCAAGTATGAAGCGATGTCCTCGGGAGGAAGGTGGGGTGATTGGACCAATGATATCTATTCCCCATGCTTCGAATGGCTAGGATGCCACTGTCGGATGTAAAAATTCGGAGGGTTGGTGGATGAAGTCCGCATGGACTTGGCAAGCTTTGCACTTTCTAGCAAAATCTATCGCGTCTGCCACCATTGTGGGCCAATAGTAGCCCATTCGGCGAAGGCGGTCTTGCAGTTTCGGGCCGGGCTGGTGGGCCCCGCAAACACCGTCATGGGCTTCTCGTACGGCTTCTTTGGCTTCTGCGTTTGACAGACACCGAAGCAGTAATCCGTCGTAGGAGCGGCGATACAGCATTTTCGTCTCTGTATCGTAGAAGAATCTGAGGGAACGCCTTCTGATGGAAGTAGCTTCCTTTGGGTTCTCAGGCAGGATGTCGTAGACGATGAATGGTTGTCTCCAATCTGGGGCGTCATCGATCGTCTGTGCGGAATAACTTGCGACAAATTGCACATTGTTTTTGGGACAGACCAGTTCATGGCCTATCACTTCTACTGATTGCCGATCATAATTCGGAACTGCTAGGGAAGCGGCGAGACTAGCTAGGGCATCGGCTTCAATATTTCAGAGTCTGGGGACGTGCTCGATGAAGAACCCCTCAAATACCGAGATAATATTGATCGCTATTTGATGATAAGGGATCATGTCTTCATGGCGTACCTCGTACGAACCCCGGATCTGATTGACAATTAGTTGGGAATCGCCGTACGCTTCAAGGTATTCTACCCCCAGCTCTTTTGCAAGTTGGAGGCCAATGACCAGAGCGTTATACTCGGCCATATTGTTAGAACAGGGTTCAGTGAGGGAATAAGCGTGGTTAATTACCAATCCGGAAGGAGAGATTAGTACTACTCCGACTCCGACGACTATATTGCCTTTAGGTCCGGTCCTCGAAGCGCCGTCGAAGAACATTCGCCATATATTTTCGTGGGAGGTTGTATGCGAGTCGGCGACCTCATCTGGGATCTCTTCGTATATCCTGGAGGACTCCGAGCCTGGGTGGGCTGCCAAGAAATCTGCCAGGGCTTGACCTTTGACTGCCTTTTGGGGGACGAAGATCATATGATAAGGGGACAGCAGTATTGCCCATGTAGCGAGGCGAGAGCTGAGTGCCCCTGGTTTAGTCATGAGGACCCTGAGAGGGTTAACTCGTGTGATCACATGTATCGTTTGTCCGATGACATAGTGCCGCATTTTCTGAATGGCGAACACCAGAGCGAGGCATTCCTTCTCCACAATGGTGTATCGGTGCTCTGGCCCAATCATCATTCGACTGAGATAATATATGGCCTGTTCATGGCCTGCATCATTATTCTGTGCCAGCAGAGCACCGAGGGAGTGTTCCATTGCTCGTACATAGAGCAGAAATAGTTTTCGAGGGACTGGGGCTACCAAGACCGGAGGATTTAACAGATATTCTTTGATGCTATCAAAAGCACGCTGGCATTCTTCGTCCCATACGAATGAGACTCCTTTCTTCATGAGGTGCGTAAATGGCCGGCATCGCCCGGAGAGGTTGGAAATGAACCTTCTGATGTAAGCTAGCCTTCCCTGAAGGCCTCTGAGTTCGCGAAGATTTCTCGGGGGACCCATCTCCATGATTGCTTTTGTCTTCTCGGGGTCTACGTGGATACCCTTTGCAGTGATGATGAAGCCTAAGAACTTCCCGCTAGATACGCCCAGGAAGGACTTCGTGGGGTTCATCTTCAAATTGTGCGTCCGTATTAGGTCGAATACCGTCCTTAGATCCTACAGATGGTCTCCTTTGCTACGGCTCTTGACGGCTATATCATCAACATAGCACTCCACCGTCTTGCGTAAGTGGTCTCTGAAGATGATGCTCATAGCTCTTTGATATGTGGCGCCAGCATTCTTTAAACCAAAAGGCATGACTGTGTAGCAGTACGTGCCAATCGGTGTTCGGAATGATGTATGCTTTTCGTCGTCGAGAGACATCTTGATTTGGTTGTATCCCGAGAAGCCATCCATGAATGACATGCGCTCAAAGCCGCAGGTATTGTCGATCATGATGTCTGTGATAGGAAGGGGGAATTCATCTTTGGGGCATGCCTCGTTCAGATTACGGAAGTCGATGCAGATTCGAATTTTCCTATTCTTCTTGAGGACAGGTACTACATTGGCGACCCAATCGGGATGTTGCTCCTCACGAATGAAGCCGCTGGCTATTAGTTTGTTGACTTCAGCTTCGATCGTGTCTATGATGCTTGGACGGAAGCGTCGCTGTTGTTGTTTGACTGGCTTCGCATCTGGCCGAATATTGAGTTTATGAAGAGCGATGTCAGGATTTAACCCTGGCATGTCTTCATAGCTCCAGGCGAACACATCAATGTACTCCCTGACAAGTTCTAACAGCGACTCCCGTTCTTCGTTGGTTAGGCTTTCACTGATGAAGATCGGTTTTGGAGAAGATTCGCTGCCGAGATCCACTTGTATGACCTTATCTTCAGTAGGAGGTTCTCTCAGTTCGAATCGATTTTCCCATTGTGCGTCTAATTGCTGGGCCCATGGCTCTAGCTCGAGGATTTCGGGGATGTCTTCGTCTTCCTCGTAAGCGTCGGCGAACGTCATGTTGACTGACATGACTTGTCTGAACACATCTCCGATGCTGGTATCTGAGTCGGAAGTTGGCGATCCGGTTAAATGCGACTGCCAGTCGCACTCTTCATCTGAACTTTCCGGGGTCGTAGTAGGCGTTACATACCCTAACCCGCATCAAGTTTTGTTATAGTAGTTCCATGGTTTGCCCGCCGGGGCTGGCGGCTTCAAAGGTAATCGTCGCCCAGTGTCATAGTTCAATCCTGGCGTAGTCTCTAGATCATACCCCTGTTTCTGCATGAGATATTTGGATTGAGGGCTATAGAGATACAGAGGCAGTCTCCCGGCATCTGACCCGAGGTCGTCTTCTTCTATGGTGTGGGGATGAGGGTTGTTCGTCCGGCCGAAGATGACTGGATGATCCCCTCCCTTGTGTATTCGGTAGGCATCTTCTACTGGAGTAAGCTGGATTACGGTGTACACATTTGTCACATATGTGTGTAGGTGAGCGCCTATGCCATGTTCCATAGCATACATCGTACATAGCTTATTAAGCTCGATGTAGTTCAAAGATAACCCTTTATTGATGAAGTAAGGTATCTTTTCTAGGGGGATTACATCATCAGCGGAGGGGACATTAGTGTGGGCGGCCACATACTTGGCTAGTTCCGATTCCTCTTCGACTACCCCCTGTGTGAACGAAGACTGAGAGGACGACCTAGGAAGCTTGATTGTCAGTAGTCCAGTTGATGGAGCAGAGCGTGGGGTAGTTGGCAGACTGGCGACCCCCAGTTTGGCATTCGATGTGGAGCGAGGAGTGGCTGGTTCGCTGGAAGTGTCAGACCTTGCATTGAGGCGACAACCTTTCTTGGGAAGGCGTATTATCAATGGCCTGTACGAGGGGTTGAGCTTCCCTGTTTGTGGTTGACTGACTCTTGGTAACCTGATTGTTAGTGGCTCCGTTGTGGGTCTCGACACTTGGCCGAATCTCGGCGGCCGAATTATCATCTGCTCTTCTTGCGCCGAGAGGCTGATCGCGTCCTTCCGCGGAGTGGCGGTGAGGGGTGCAGACTTGCCCGGTTTGCGAGCTTGGAGGTGGATCGTCAGGGGTCCTTCTGATCCCGTGGCTGTCTCAGTATGAGCTTGTGCGTCTACTTCATCCAGGTGCCTCTTCGACTTTTTGTATAAACAGGAGTCCGAGTAGTAAGATTCGACCCCTTTGAAGGGATCGATGTCAGCAAACTCTGTCTTCACGAAGCCGTGTTTGTCGACATATTTGAAGCACTGGTGTAGCGTGGAAGGCACGATCATATAATCGTGTATCCATGGGCGCCCCAAGAGGATGTTGTAAGAAGTGTCTGCATCTATGACGTAGCAGGTGACCTCGGATTGGAGATCGCCAATCTGACACTTCAGACGAATCTTCCCGATAGGGTAGCTTCTGCCTGAATTGAAATCGCTGATGGTGGTGCTTGTAGGTGTTAGGCGATGCATTGGGATGCGGAGATGATGTAGCAGACCTTTCGGGATGATGCTTATGGAAGAGCCGGGATCAATGTGCATCCGATCCACCTTCACGTCATCGATGTATCCCGTGTAGTATAGCGGGCGATCATGTAGGTTGGTTTTAATGAGCATGTCCTGCGGAGTGAAGACGATGTTGGGCATTGCTCCCGTACAGGCACTATCTTGGAGATCCATGGTTGAGTTCTCCCCAGTGAGGTTAGATTGAACGAGATAGGCATCGGTATTTTGGAGTGCTTTACTCAATGCAATACGAACGTCTTTGGAGAGCCTCAGGAGTTCATATAATGACAATTTGGCCGGAGTGTTAGCCAATTGTGCTAAGATGTCAAAGTTGTAGGGCCTCTCTAGCCCTTGGGCTGCGTCCTTTCGGAGAGATTTGTCGAAGCGAGTCTCCTTCGGCCTAGGCTTGTCGGTCGTCGAAGGCTGAGCCGGTCCCAGAGCATCAGTCGCAGTGGGTTGATGATTTTCATATGGACTATCAACCCCAGGTTGGGATTGCGCTCCGGACCACGTTTTGTCTGCTGAAATTATGCGGCAGGTCTTGATTTTTCTACTCTTTTTGTTGGTGGGAGATGGTGTGGGCCGAGTTACTTCTGACACCAAGTCTGGATGGACCCACATGACCTCTCCTCTTGAGGTGGTGAGAGGTACTAGACCAGCAGCTTGTTCTCGGGGCGGAGGAAGATTGGTAATCTCCATTGTCGCGAGAGGGACGGGAATTACCCCGTCTTGGGTCTCCGTTGGAGGGAAGTTGCCGAATTATAAGGACACCATATTGGCTGCTACGGTTACCTCTTCGAAGTCGATGGCCAGAGCGTTCGAATCGATGAGGCTTTGGATGTACCGTTTTAGTTGGTAGCAGTCATGTGTAGCGTGGTGTACATAACGGTAGTAATGGCAGAACTTCGGGTTCTCCAAATCAGCCGGCCGAGGCTTCCATCTTGGTGGAGGAAGCTGAATTCTACCTCCTTGTATAAGCATGTCTAAGATAGCCTTGACGTGGCCGTCTTCGAAAGAGTAAGTGATCTGAGGCCATTGCTTGTCTGCTGGCTGTGGCTCAGGCTTCTGGGCCGTGTCGGCCACCATAGCCTGTTTTCTCTTACTGTCCCGATTGTTGGAGGGGTTACCCCCATTATCGTTGTTGAGACGCTTGCCCTTGTTTTCTTCTTCTGAGATGTGCAACCCCAGTTGGCGGGCCTTTTTCAGTCGTTCTTCAGCGCTTGTGGCGCTGATGATGAACGTCTTCCAATCTTTGAATTGACTCTCGCCCATCCAGAGACTGATCGTTGGAAGCAGTCTCTTTTGGCAGATTTCGATCAAAGAAAAATCCGAATTTCCGGAAGGCAGCTTCATGGCGGTCTGGCGGAACCGCTCGATGTAGTTCCTTGTTAGCTCCTTCTCCCCTTGGACGACGTCCATGAGAGTGGACATAGTGATGTCTTGTCCTACTTCATAGAATCGTTCCAAGAACATGCGCTTGAAGCCGACGAAGGAATGGATGCAGTTGTCCGGTAGATTACGGTACCAATCAAAGACGACTCCTTCCAATGCTCCAATGAATAACCGTGTGAGGATCGCATCTTCATGGGGCAGATGGTCGGTGGTGACCTCAAAGTAAGTGATGTATCGACTTGCTGAGGTTTTGCCATCATACGGGTTGATGTTGAACGGCTTATATCTTGGTGGGAATGGAACATCCCTCCACTCAGCAGGATATGGTTGCCGTATTCTGAGATCTTGAGCGTTTTCTCGGGCATGAAATATGGCACGGAGCTCTTGTACCTCTCTTCTTACTTCTCGGGTCTCATCTGTCGCGGCGGGGGCTATTATTTCGAGAGGATTATTGCCCGAGTTTGGTGCCACTGAGTTCGAATCTATATTGACCGCAGGGCCCGTGTTTGTTTGACCAGGCGCTCCTCCTTGTAAAGTGGGCAGGGCCGCTTTAATCTTGTCTACAGACTTGACTAAAGCAAGTAATATGGCTTCGAGACTGTCGATGCGCTGGCGATCACTGGAACCACCTTGATCGCTGTCCCTCATGAACACCGTTCTTACGTGAGGAGTGATGGAAGGAACGGTGGAGGATGTGCCCTCTGAGTCGTACCCATGCACCGAGAAGTCATCGGGATAGGTGGGAATGTTCTCTTCGGGCTCGGACTCAGAGGGAACGGTATCCCCAGCTTCAGAGCTTGCCTTTTCTTGAGAGTTACGGATGTCCTCGGGGGCATCAGTGTCCGTTACTCCTGATGGAAGAGTTGTTTGTGCGGACTCGGTTCCTTGGAACATCGGATTGTTGCGGATGTTCGGAGGAGTGTTACCCCCAGCTCCTTCAACCTCCAGCGATGTGGATGATGAATTTCCCATCGAGGTAAATTTCGTCTTTGAACGGGTGTGTTGGAATACACCAGTGGAGGGCAATCGTTTAGACGACAGTTTCTTAGTTGTAATGGTTGATATCTTCGGACTGGAGACGCTCGTTTTCTTCCTCCTCTCTTCGGCAGGAACTTTTTGAACAGAATTGCAGGAGACAACAGGAGGTGCCTCATCTTCTGAGTTCGGGTGCTGTAGCCTTTGGAAGGCGGATGGCCGAGCTTCCGTCATTGCCGCGTTGTTGCAGCAGCAATTGACGATGATTTGGGTGCAGCGATGTCCAAGCGAGGACTCTTTGCACACCGACACTTCTTCTCTTTCCTTGCATTTGTGGAGGATCGTCTTCCGCAGGTCAGGGGAACCACTCTGTCTGTTTGCCGCGGGGGGCTGGACTTGAGTGGTTGTATACAACTTTCCATCCGAGGCCCGTGTGATAGTCAACGGGATGCTCCGATAGTCAGAGGTTGGGGTAGCTGACTGGGCTCGATGAGCCCGCGCTGCCCTAGACTTCCTCCTTCTAGCACTTGTAGGTGCGTAATAGGAGGAGTCTAAGTTTAATGCCACAGAATCTGGCTTATCATACAGAGAATCATCAGGGTCGGGACCGTATGAGAGACGGTCGAAGACCGATCGAGAGAAGCGTGGAACGGACGCTATGCTGACAGAGTTGGGTACCGTGCAGGCTGTCTGCATGCGGTCATTTTCTGCTGTCGGATGAGTTATCTTTGGGCGGTTAGGAGTTACGACCGTGCAGGCTGGCCGTATGCGGTTGGCAATAGTGGCCGCATTGGGTTCTCTGCAAGCGGCTGCCTCCTGTAGCCTCATGTGTTTTATCTATGTGATTGGCGACTGTAGCTGCATAAACTATGCGGCTGCCAGATGTGACCGCATGATTCTTCTTCATGCGGCCAGCGACTGTGGCCGCATGAGCTTTGTCCCTGCGGCTAGCGGATGTGGTCGCATGAGCCTTTTTCACTCGGCTAGCACCCCTATGCGGCTTAGTTCGCATAGAATTCCTCTTTGCCTCTGCAAGTCCAGCATCATAGTGTTTTCTTCTGTCGGACTTGGAGACAGCAGAGTTGTCTACGGTCTGAAGTGGGGCCACAGAAGAGTCCTTCTTACCGTCTTGAGCAACAGAGGGTACACCGTCGGGGGCTCGGGGAGGAGCAAATGATTTTGGCCTCCACTCTCTGCGAGCCTTTGTCGTGTGGGTGCGCTTCTGGACCGGGCCAGCGCTTCCTTCGGAGAGCATCTCTTCAATCGCTTGTTGGTCGAAGCGGACGACCATCTTTTGTTACGTGGAGCCAAGCTTGGCTGCATCCGATTGCATCACCAACTTCTCAGCCGTGGAGAAGTTAGTCCCCGGCAGAGTCGCCATCGTGTTTGCCATTGATTGTAAAAGTACAGAATAATTATCGGAGGACTGAACTTAGACTCATAATACAAACTCGCTTGTACA
The DNA here is from genome assembly GCA_029216955.1 of Iris pallida. Lineage (NCBI taxonomy): Eukaryota > Viridiplantae > Streptophyta > Magnoliopsida > Asparagales > Iridaceae > Iris > Iris pallida. The sequence goes on from JANAVB010015662.1 coordinate 14,010, forward strand.
AAGAAAGCCTAGGGACGAAAACCTAGGTACAGCAATCTAAGTACAATTGTTTATTTTAGATTCTGGGGGGTGACGATAGAGGCTCGGGAAGGCGACGGCAGCCCTGCCTTACTCTTGGACGATCGGTATGCAGCCTTGGCTCCTTGTGAAAAGATGGTTGGCGTTGACGAAGAAGTGCTCTTTTTGCTCCTCTGTTGCTCTCCTGGATTCTCTCTCTCTCTCTCTGTGTATTCTCTCTCTGACTCTGTATATTTTTTATTCTTTTGTTGCCGGTCCTTGTGCAAAGAAATGATGCTGGCTATTTATAAGAGTGGGGTATGATCATTAGGGTTTGCTAATGATCATTGTTTTGGAATGTCGGCGCTCCTTCAATCTATCTGAACCCTTGGTCCTGATTACAATAAATCTCGGCCATTAATGAGGATAGCACCGAATCTTGTGAGCAATTAATGTTGATTGCTTTAAATCTTCATGATTGATTATACCAATGCCCGCTTGCTCGCCACGTGTCCCATTGGCTTGATGATAAATGATATGCCTTGATCTCAGTAATTATGATGATGATGTCAAATATATTTGTTGATATTCGGTTAAATCGTTGATTGATCCGATGCCACGTGTTTTAATTGTGGGTCCTGCCAGAGCCGCATGGGATAGGCAAGACTTGAACCGCAGGAAGATAATCTTCATGAGCCGCATGGGACAGTGCTTCGTTGAACCGCAGGGATCGAACTCTCAATGAGCCGCATATGCATAGTCTTTGCGAGCCGCATGAGCTAGCGTTGTATTGAGCCGTAGGGGCTGAGCTCTCAGTGGGCCGCATATGGCTGATTTCTGCTAGTCATATAGGGTGACTTCTCCGTGAGCCGTATGAAGCTGTTCTCTATTTAAGCCGCTTGATATTTGCCATGTGGCAACCTAGGATTTCTGACGGATCGGGTCAGAGACCTTCTTCTTTTTCCTGAAGAGTCTGTCATTATGGCAGAGTCATTATGATACTTTATGCCAGAGCCGCCACAGTCGTCAAATCGTGTCAGAGCATTAAATGAGGCTACTATTCAAAGGGCCAGCTGTAGGGAAGGATCACAAGGGGACACGTGGCATCGATCGAGCCGCGTATTCCTGCTGAACCGCATACACTCTCGAGCCGCATGAGACAGAGAGTCTTCCTTTGAACTGTATAAGACAGCTCCCATATGAGCCGCATGGGCTTCGCATCCGGAGCCGCATGGACCATTATTCTGATATTTTCCATGCTTCTACAACTAGTGCTCCCAGTCAGAAGAATAGTCTGTTGGAGAGGGTAACCCACAGCTTGGACATGTAGTCCTCTCCAAACTTGGTCTGGCCCCAGAATTGTTAGAGCTTCAACCACAGAGTCTTCGATGGTGTGTTGTTGATCAGCGTTGATGATGTCGGTGAACGGTTCTACGTTATCCAGATAGAGGTGAATCTCGGTGAGCGTGCGGTCGGTTGGAGGAGAAGCTGTCTTCGATGTGGGTTCCGTGTCATCCGACTCTAGAGCGTCGAATTAGTTGGAGAGGGTGAGAGCTTGGGTGTTGAAGGGGATCAATACTTTGCTGGGGGGTTCGCTCGTATCTGTTATGCCATCATTGGAGCCGAATCGAGTGTTCGAGTTCGGGCATGGAATGAGGGGTGGCAAGGGTGTCCTCCCCTCCGTTGGCACGCTCTTTCCGGGGGGGTTTCTTCTTTAGTTCTGGATGGAGACGGTGGCAGTGCTTAATGAGGTGACCTCTTAAATGGCAATGGTTACAGAACATGATGTGATTGTCGTAGAGGATTTGTTGGGTATGGGTCTGGTTGCCCAGCTCGATTGTGATGAAATTGGGAGATTCGGAAGTGAGGTCGAGTTCCACACAGATTTTGGCATATTGAGCCGTGGTGAGGTTGCTGGTCTCAGGGGCTGAGGCCACATACGTGCCGAAGGAGTTGGCAATACGCCTGAGAGCCGCTGGAACAAAGCAAATGAGGGGCAGATTAGGCAGTATGACCCAGGCGGCGACCTTCGCTGAGTCTTTTTTGGTGCTAAAGCCTGCTGACCACTTGATCATCTTCATCTGGTGGGAATCAATCCTGCAAGTGCCTTTGGACCAGACTGTCCTATGGTCTAACTCGAATGAAAGGTGAAGGAGAATGTGTTTGGGATCAAGGGGAGGCACACAGTATTCGCTGATAGTCTCCAACTGGCTATCGTCTCCTGCACCCTAGGGAGTTTAGGACAGCCAGTTAAAAATTTGAGGATAAAAGTGTTGGGGAAGGAAGTCGATAGCGATGACAATTCCAATTCGAAGAAAGGAAACCGAGGGCACCGGGGACTCCTGAGAGTACACAATGTCCGTTAGATCGATGACTGGGAAGAGGGGATCCCTTTGCTAAAGCAAGATCCGGGTGCAGCTTGGCGGCGTAGGTCGACGGAGAGGCACCGGACAATGAAGGAGGCTGGAAAGCTCCGCAGGAATGAGGGGTTGCAAGCGAGGGTGGGATCAGCTCGGGGAGGGGCAACGGGGCGGAGGGGTCGACCTGGGGACTCCCAGGTGGGGGGCGGCCGGGGACGTGCTCCCAAGGGGTAGGGTCGGTGTGGGGCCCGTCCCGCCCACAGGGGGCGGCACCTCGGCAACCGGAAGAGGAATGACGGCTGGGTCCCCTGGCCCAGCCATGCGCGAGGCGGAAATGACTGAGGGAGGGACCGGGATACAGACTGCGAGAGCCAAGGAGGCGGGGGGTCTGAAGAGAGGGCGCTGGAGTGGAGCCGGGGGCCTCTGGGGGGTCGACGATGGGAGCAACATGAGGGGTGGAAAGGAAGAGGGCCGGGGTGGAGAGTTGGGGAAGGATGTTGGAAGGGGCAGCGTAGTACTCAAGGGGGACGTAATGAGGAGGATAAGCGTAGAGGAGAGGGTTTGTGTAGAGCTCGTGGATATGGAGGGGTCCACCAGAATATGAAGGAAGGGGGTTGGAGGATACGCAAGGGAGGAAGAATACACCTGAGGCACGAGGGAGCTCGAACTACGTGGGTCCCAGGGGGAAGCCGTGCTGCGTAAAAGGACGAGGACCCTCCTCCCTCGCGCTCAGCGTAAGGGGGGTGGGACCCACCTGGATAGGACGCGTAAAATGGCACAGTACGCACGGAGAGGGAAAAAAGATGTGGGCCCCATCGATTGGATAGCTGCAGCAGCGTAATCGAGAGGCTAAGCGGGGGAAACCCGAGACCTGCACCGCAGGGGGCTCCCAACCCGAGGGGGGAAAGCTGAGTCATTTAAAAAATGAAAGGAGTGGGAGGGCGACAAGTGAGGGTCGAACCCCTGAGAGCTCCCGGCCCGGTGGGGAGCAACCAGGGGACCGCCGAGAGCAGCACGGGGGATACACTGTGGACGAGACGAGGGGAGGCACCAGCGCGAAGGGGAGGGATAGAGAATGTGACGGTGGAAAGGAGGAAGGGGGAGTCGGAGTCCCCGGGGTGAGGAGACGGAGGAGGAGGAAGGAAGGGGCCAGGCCTGCAACATGCTGGGGGCGGGACCGGGCAGCCGAAAGAGGTAGGGAGGATGGGGGCTGGGAGAAAAGATGGAGGGCGAGGAGGGATCGGGGTGGGGGCGAGGAGGAAGGGGAAGGCCGACCAAGGACAGGCAGTCGGCCGACCAGGGACAGGCAGTCGGCCGGCCAGGGATGCGCCATCGGGCGCCGGCGGGCGGGGGCGGACGGAGGGCTCCCCTAAGGGCTCCCTATGAAAAAATAGCAGCTAGCCAACCAAAACATCATCTATTGCCAAATATATATATATATATATATATATATATATATATATATATATATATATATATATATATATATATATATATATATATAATGTGTTTAATTTTGAGGGCAAAATTTTCTAAGGAGGATAGGTTGTAAGACCTTTGAATTTAATAATTACTTCTGTAATTATTTTTTAATTTAATTAATTAATTTTTTTTAAATTTTAGAATAAAAGATCTTTACCGTGGCTTCGACTTTAGGAGCACACCAAATCCTATTTTCTTGAAATAAATTTTATATGCTTGACCTAGACACACATACCTTCGTTCTTGACTATCATACCCTACTCAAATGTATCTTCTGGTGCCACTATTTTTATTGCACAATAATCTGGTCAAAAAACTTAATTTAAATTCAGCCGTAATATCTTTGCCTTTTTCGAATTTAATTTGGAGACCCAATCTCGACCCAAACTTTTTGGCCCATATATGATTTTGACCCACTCGAAGCCTACTACTCACATGCCACTAGTGTCCCACTAAATTCAGGTCTCATGTGCTATTTATATTTAAATGCCATAAAAGACCAATTTTTGGACTTTCGGGAACTAGTTAATTGCCCTGACCCAAAACTGACCCAACAAAAATTAATGGAGCCTAATCTAGGTTAACATAACCCAAAAGGGATCACTAATAATTAATTATTTATTACAATATTGCAGCCATTTGAGAAGAAATGTGTATCTTCTAAATTAATATCATGTAGGAGATATTTGTAATTAACCGAATCTGTCACGACCCGCACCCTAGAGTAAGGGCACGAGAAGTGGGTACGTCCAGCCTACGCCGCAGTGTCAACGGTAGAACGCTGTCCTAGGTCACAACATCTAACAATATAATGCTAAGCAGTTTATACTCCCCGAATGGGGGTGACATAGCAGAATGTAAACTCAATCACAACTAAGGAAGAAGAAGCACGATATGATATAGAACTCAAAGGAAATACAGATGATCAGAAGAGTCTAAGTGTCTAAGATAATAACTCAGCAAACATCCAGAAATACAAAGTCTCAACTACAGAGTATGAAAGAATATATACAATCCAGATCTCAAATGACAGAAATAGTAAAACCTAGACTAGGGAGCCTCAGTCTATATAGCTAGTGGATCCGGTTGGGAATCAGGATCACAGGTATCATCTAGAGCTGTCCCATAAAAAATGCCAACACGAGCCTCATCCTCGTCCTCTGTAAACATTCAACGGTGCCCAATCAGGACGGAGCAAACACAATACATCTCAACAGTTCATAGCAGGTTAGAAAATATAATCATGTAGTAAAGTAAGATACAGAAAACTGAAAGAAAGTACAAAATGTAAACGGAGAAGAGAACTGTAATAGAAATATCTACTATAAATAGAGAACAAATAGTGGCTAGTGAGTCAGAGTACAATATAGACATGTGAATGGTATAGGACGATTCTGAGGCTACACTACGAAAGGATTCTGATGCTACACTACTTGGATATTATTCACATGTCCACTTCTACTCCCCCGTACCCCCAATCAATACACAAGGATCCAGCCAGGTTATGTTATGATTCATGTAACGGCCCTCGAATATCGAATGGTGGTACATGATAGTCCCATAAATGAAGATTCTATGAAAGCCCATAAATAGGGGATTCAAGGAAGACTATGTGATCTAGAGAGTACATGTCACAAGTGATTCAATGAACCATGAAGCATAGTGATACACAATATAAGTGAAACACACAGAACATGTGGTATCCGATGCTCCCTGAGGGGATAACATCTCAAGAAGGGATCCATATAGTACTAATCCGTGTGACCAACGTGACAGTATCAAGTAAAGTAATTTAAAGTAGGAGAATAATTCTAACAGGATATGAAATGATCAGAGAATGTACTCGCCTGTATCCTGAGTATCTGAAGAATATCTACTGTCTGAGGAGTGGTGTCTGTCTCCTATAGAACAGTATAAGTCACTATGAGTCTCAAATGATAATAAGATGCAATTTAATGCATACTACATGAATCTAGGTCAATCTAGACCAAAGTCAACTCTTGGTCAACTATGGTCAACCCTAGAAGTCAAACTAGGTCAACTAGGTCAAACCTAAGTCAAACAAGTCTATACTAGTCTAACTAGTCTATTCTAGGTCTAATCAAAGCTATACAAGTCTAACTAGACTCTAGACTGGCATTTAAGCCACACCCATAGGCTAAGAGCCCTAGGCTATAGGCTCATAGGCAATGTCATGCCTATACCAAACCTCATATTCACACATTACACAGGCTAATATAATTTAGTATAGATCACAAACATATACATATATTTCACTATTCACATATATGTGTATATATATATATATATATATATATATATATATATATATATATATATATATATATATATATACACACCTAAAGAAATATGTATATCACATATAGCTTTTACACATTGAAATTCCCATACACCCTACACTATCATTCATACGTTCACATTATGTTAGACATTGATATATAGCTATAGGCATACATACACATATAGAAATATATATTGCATCTATATAGGGAGGGGGAAAGGACTATGAGATTATGTGTGTCATACAATGTGTGTGTGTTAATGAGCTCACAGAAGTATAGGTGTGACAGTTATTTGACAGTGTACTAGGGAACAACCATAGACTGTGCTAAGTCCAGTTAACATTTCCATGTGTGTGTGTGGTTGACAGGAAAAGGAAGAATCTGTATGTGACAGTCCCTATGTGTGTGAAGGGTTTGAGGGTACATAGCAATGTGGGTGTGGGTGTTAATGGAATATATGATTGTGTGGTTGTGTACATATGCAGGTAAATTTTGACAGTGTCTTAGTGCTCTTGTGTGTCTCAGACATTGGAAATTATTGACAGAAAAATGTTCTCAGGATTTGTATTTGTAATAGTGTGAGTTCTCAGGTTTAAGGAAAGGAAAACAGTTCTCAGATTTTGGGATCATGTGACAGGGGTGATATCAGTGATTCAAATACTCGACAACAGTGAATCAATTATAATATTAATAGGAAATAACTTATTCACTAATGTATCAGTCCTGTTCTTCAATCGTCCAGGAATGAATGTGGGTTCTCAGGATTTGTCTGTGTGTAACAGTGTTAGACTCTCATGTGTAAGTGTGTAGGTTAGCATGTAATAGAGTGTGTGAACTTGTAATCTCAGGATTTATTTGGGAATGAAATAATAGTTAGAAAGATACCACATTTCAATTAAGGACAGTTCAACCACAGTGAAACAGTGAGAAATCAGTGTGACAGGGAATTGGTATTCTCAGGAATCCTCAAGACATATTTCGAAACTCATATCAATCATAAAATTCACAATTAACCATGAACACTATTCATTAAACATGTAGGTAAACTAACCCTAATATTTAACATCATAAAATTAGTTTAATTATAGGAATTAAAATCAAATCAAAACTGAAAATTACATGTATCAGTCAATACATTTCAATCCAATGTTCAAAATCCCATTAATGATCCTAAAACTTAATCTATCATGTAAAACCTATCTAACATGAACCAATAAACATGTAGGATCAATCATGACACTAAAACATCAATTTAAACAGTTAAAAATGGAATAAACTCAGGAATTAACAGAACTGAACACTGTGTATCAGTCCCTCATAGGAAACTAAATTTTGAATATGAAAAACATATTAATATGATAAAATATAGGTTGGTAATTAACATACTATACGTGCACGTGATGTACACTCCATATCGTGTCCACAACATGACACAAACGTGTCCAAAACATACACAAACACGACACTGTTCTGTACACGCACAGAAAAGAACCCGTGCACGTGTCCAAGCACACACGACACAAGTCTATTGGACACGAGACTTTGGGAGTGTCATGTCAGACACTGCCCCTATCTCGTATCCAATATCACGTGTCTACGACCCCTAGGATGGCCACACGGACACGCGGGTAGCAGGGCAGCCAACCGCATACGCGCGAGGCGTGTCCACGGGTCCAGTACAACCCCGACACGACACGAAACGTGTTAAGAATATTAGAAACACATAAGCGACACAAAACCCTAATATCCTATTCAAAGGGGATCGAAAAATAAGATCGAAATGCCCACTGTGGTATTTCGTCGAACACCTACGAATGCACACTGATACGTGTCTGATACGGACACGTAAAGGACACGAAACCTAGCAAAACCTATTCCTACAGTTAGAGGACACCTAGGGCTTCATATCCATGCCTAGAAACTAAAATTTTATGGAGAGAATGAGAAGTTACCTATTTGTGTTCTTCTCCAAAGAAAGCTTCAAAATGGGGGATCCTTCTTGCTAGCCCCAAAGCTCCAAACTGTCCCAAATTTGAGAATGGCCTCCATGAACAGTAGGGGAAAGTAATTTAGATCACTATGGAAGAAGCTTGAATGAAAAAGGAATTATTTTGATTAAAATAGGAGAGGGTTTCTATAGGAACAAACCTTGTTCTTGCCAATGGAGAGAATGAACAAAAGAGGCAATATTTTTGGGAGGGATTTTATAGGGTGTTGTTCCCTAGGTGGCTGGCCATAAATGCTAGGGTTAGGGTTTTAGGATTTGATCAATGGTCCACAAGCCTAGGTTTCACACTTGACTTAAAGGCAACCTAGTTAACTCTAACTAACATGACTTAACCAAGACTAATCAATACTAACTAACACTAACCATGGCTAGCTAAGTCTAGCTATGACTAATCTAAGTTAGGTCAAATCTAGTTTAGGGCTAAACACAACATAAGACAATCAATTAAATAATATTTAAATCACACCATTCTAAATAATCATTTTAAATTCCAAATAATATATATTAAATTCAAATAATTCAAAAATAACAAAAGTACCCTCAAACTAAAAATGATAAATGAAATACCCTAATCACATGGCTAGGCTCTAGGTCACTATCTCTAGGATTACACTAGCAAAACACCAAATCACAAGTCATGATTTTAAATAGTTTAAAAATAATTAAAAATCACCAAAAAATCATAATATAAAATCAATATCAATAAAAAATAATTATAATTACAAAATTTCAAAATTACCCTCATCTGAAAAACGGGGTGTTATAAAATCCCTCTATTAATTGATAAATCTCTACAGATTCCTAATAAATGCAAAATCCTATCTATTTTAGAGAAATTCCCCTCTATTTTGTAACTCACGCGCCCCCTCTCCTTCTCAAATAATTATTTTGTATATTTACATCTCCCAAACCGAGAGAAGCCAATATCCACAACCGATTCTTCACTTCTCTTCTCAAAACCGTGCGTGTTCTCTTTCCCCTCTGCCGTCCGCCTACTTCCTAAACCTCCCCAGCCATTAGCACCACCTCTACATCCTTTCTTAGACTCTCCTCTACTCTTCTTTATATATATATATATATATATATATATATATATATATATATATATATATATATATATATATATATATATATATATATATATATATATATATATATATATTTATTTATTTATTTATTTATTTATTTATTTATTATTTATTTATTTATTTATTTATTTATTTTTATTTATATATCCAATAATAATTTGATAATATATATATATATATATATATATATATTATATATATATTATCAAATTATTATTGGATATATAAATATATATATATATATATATATATATATATATATATATATCCAACCTTTAGGGCCGGCCACCCTCCTCCATAACATAAACTCTGAACCTGTGTGCTGCCGAACATTGCTGCTACTAACCTCTTATGCAGTTGCTGTTTTCCTCCGATTTCGACGTCTCGCGATGCTCTGAGTAGGTTTGTCGTTAATCTAAAAAATCCACCTTCGACTCTAGTAAGCCCCAAAGCCACCACAACAATTTATTTGGGCTGGGCCAGGCCAAACTCGAAGATAATTTTCAACCGAACCCTGCAGAAAATTCAGCAGGTATCGTGTCACTTCACCGTTGTTTTGGTAATTTCCAGGTGCAAAATATAGCAAACCGTGACCCTAACGTGTTCTTCTACGTGTCCCCTATCTTTTCATAAAATTTCAGGCCCTGGGTTGCTTTTGTTTGGTTGGGACAAACGTTCTACAATACGTGTCCAGACTAAACCCATTTTCTCGCACGGCGGATTTCATCTCTTTGGGATGCCTTTCAACACCAAGAAATTACTTGGTAACGATCGTAACACATCCCTCTATATCCCCAATTAATTATATTTTAGTATCATTGTAGTTTTTATATATAAATATACCCATCTTCAGTAGGATAAATTATTGAATGTTGAAATTCTTGAATCTTATGTTGTTTCGTTCTCCTAATGTTTCTCCATAATGTATAAAACCTACTTTTTTGGTTCTGATTTATTTCAGAATAAAATCATATTTTTCCAATAATATTCTGATTTATTTCAGAATTAATAATATATATTTTCTACATTTTTGGTTCCAAACGACGCGACAAATTGACATCTTGTGTTGCTCGTTGAGCCAATGGATTGGATACTTGTTTTTTAAATAAAATTTTCTAACTAATATCCAGAATTATTTTTAGTTATTTATTTTCATAATTAACATGATATATTTTATTTTAACAAAATATTATATTTATATGGTGCTACAAATTAGATGTACTAATCAGATATATATTTCTTGTAACAATTATGATAAAATAATATTTATGCATATTTTAAATATTCAAAATTAATAAATTATATATTTCAGTTTATAATTATTATTTTATCAAAATAATTTGATAATATCTATAGTAGATATGGTTATATATATAGGTATGTGTTAGCGAGCTAGATTGTAACTAGGGGACTATATGTATATTATGTATATATATGTATAATAGTTGTGCAGTTTTGGTATTAGTATTGATTTTAGTTATTATATTCTAAGGGTTCGTGATCGTTTGATTGTAGAAGTTGGATTCGGACCATTGCTTTACAAGTTTATGGACATTCCAGGCAAAATATCTTGCCATTTTTTGTTCTATTTTAATTCTCTGAGTTGTTATTGTGTTTATTAATAATAGTATTAGTAGAGTACGTCCAAGTATGATTTGTGGCATCGATGTAGTAGTGTGTGTGTGTGTGTGACTTAGAGTGTATACAAGACGTTTCTGGATAATGAGAAGTTATTCTTAATAACTTATATGCCTTGTCACGTTTCTACACGGCACTATGAGTGAGTTTCATTGTGTGGCCCGGACTTACACACATGACTGATCATCAGTATGAGCGATTCATGTGTCGATATATATAGTGATCAATTTGAGTCTAATTAGAGACTTGTATAGAGATATGGGTTGTCCGAGTTATGAATATGACTTGTGCAAGTCCATAGACAAGAAAGACTATTAATAGGTGTATGGGACACACTTGAATTTATTTAGCTTAAGTGTTTCCCGATTGTCACCTCATTTTTCCGTATATGTATTTCCAGTATACGTGTACAGGATCCCGTCCAGTATTTTTACTTGTCTTGCCTTGCTAGCTAATTCTTGCTTTAATCTTGTTTAGATTCATCATGGCATGTCATGGTTTAACTTGGTTTATTTTAGGGTTGGCTTGGTTTATTCCATGGTTCAACATGTTAACCCCCCTACCTACCACCATCCCCATTTATAAACCCCTCTCTCTCTCTCTCTCATTTACTTCTCCTTCTTCATTTATTTCTTCATCTTCTTCCTCTTAACTTCTCCACCTACCAAGAGAGGCTTAGGCAAGTGCAACTTGCTTCATGGAGGAACTCCATTTTTATTGTTCCATTATCTTCCTTACGAGATTCTAAGACACTTTAGTACTTTGCATTTTCAATTTCTATGGTTATTTCATGTAGATCTAAGCTTGTTGTATTTTTGGATTTCTTAGGTTTTGATCTATCAAACTTTATTATTTTCAAGTTTTGATTGTTTTATGTTGTGGAGAATTTCATTCTGCCCTATTTTGACCTATGGAAGTCCAGATTTGGGCTTGGATTGAAGGTTGGGAAGTCTGGGAACCCCCAACTTCCTAGGTTCTTCTTCTCGAAAAAGTTGGAGAAGAAGAACAGTGCTTGCCGCATGGCCTTTTCATGCGACAAGGTCCCCTGCGGCTTCCCTTTGGCCGCATAGGCACTCCAGTCCTCATGCGGTTTGCCGTACGGTCCTTGTCGTACGCCTTGGGTTGACTTCAGCCGCATGGCTTGGGTTGACTTTAGCCGCATGGCTTGGTTGACTTCAGCCGCATGGCTTGGGTTGACTTCAGCCGCATGGCTTGGGTTGACTTCAGCCGCATGGCTTGGTTGACTTCAGTCGCATAAGCATGTTTCTCCTCCAGCCACATGGCTACCTCTAGCTTGCCGCATAAGCCCGTTTCCTCTTGGCCGCATAAACCTGTTCCCCCTGGTCGCATAAATCTGTCCCCCTTAGCCGCATGGCTCTTGTCAGCTTGCCGCATGACCCTGTCCTCCTTAGCCGTATGGCGCAAGGCAGTTTGCCGCATGAGCCTGTTCCTCCTTGGCCACATAGGCCATGACCCTTGGCTCTCGGGCCACATGGCTCTTCTCCCAGCCTTTGCCCCCTTTTATTTTTTGGTTGTTACATTTATGATTATGTCTCATGACCCTCTGTGTAACTTGGGTCCTTGATGGAATGCTTGTACCATGTTAATTCTGAGCATTTTCTACAAATACGATAGGTTAATGTGTCTCACATGATAATGGCCTGCCGTGGCGCACTCACGACAAGAATGATTGACAAGTAGCATGACACGATAATGGCCTATTAAGGCACACTCTTAATAAGTAACTTGACATGACAATTCTTGAATGGTGGTCCGTCGTGACGCACTCTTGACATGATACGTAACCTTGATGGTGACCCGTTGTGGAGCACCCCTGCCAAGTAACCTTGACATATAACTCTTGAATGTTGTTGCGATGGCTATCTCGACTTGCTAGTAAATTCTCATCATGACACCGTGGGTGATTGTATTGATTGTGCTGTATTATAGGAACGAAATCGTAAAGCACAATACTCTAGAGGGGGTGAATAGAGTAGGCAGCAGAAAAATGTTAATTAAAAAATGTTAGCAGCAAGATCACAGAATAATAATCACAACTAAATAATGTAAAGGCAGAGATAAGAAAGCAAATGCAAAGACAGCGATGTATACTGGTTTACTAGTCCAGTCGGTAGAACTCTTGCTACCAGTTGAATCCACTATTGGCAAAACCGCAAGTTTTCTTACGAAGTCCTTGCAACTTCTACAACGCGAGCTTTGATACGAAGAACTCGTCCAACTTCAATTGTGAAGAGGTATTCTTCTAATCAAGCCTTCTGATTACAATCACTCAGAAACTTCTAGACCGCACCGCACTGGCAAATCGACTAGAGGATTGTAATTGGCTTGGGATCTGAAATTTAAAGCTCAAGAAAACTCTTTGGAAGACTGAAAGCTTTAGATAGAGAGAAGATTGAAAGTGAATGGGTGAGTTAAAATAATCGAAATCCTTATCTATTTATAGGAGTTCCAAAGGCAGAATTCGGGCAGAACTCTATGAGAAAATCTCGGTCAAATCCGCAACTGCAGGAGGACCAAGTTCAGAAGAATTCAAAAATGAAAACGGCCACTAACCGAACTCTGGCCGAGTTCTGTCAGGGTTAGGTTAGGTATTTAAAATAGTTTTTGGGAATTTTTGAAAACCTTTTTGAAAACCTTTTTGAAGCTTTTTGTTAATATGAATGTTTTTCAAAACTAAGGACATTTTAAAAACATTTTGAAATCATTTTAGAATAGCCTATTTGCCAGTACGACTCGGTGTACAACGTTTTCCTAGACTCAATAAAATGAAAAATACATTGCTCAAAGAAATACAGACTCGAACAGGGAAACAGCGCTTCGGTCTTGAACTGAGTAGATAGCTATTCTTGATCATGTCCAAGAGTCCGAGATATCCTGACTAGTTTCATATATCGAGACAGGGTTTGATCAATTATTAAAATCAGTTTGACCATATGACCAATGGGCCAACAATCTCCCCCATTTTGATAATTGATAAACTATGAATGATATAACATTTAAGCTTGGAATAAAATCAAAAATTGTTCATGTCCTGCATTTTCTCAAAAGAATGTTAGATCTTTATTTTTCTCCCCCGTTGTCACTTAGCAAAATAATTACAAAAGAGAAAAACTCCCCCGCAATCAATGCATAAATAACAAACAGTGAAGAAACACAAGAAAATAATCATGATAAATAGTAAAGAAATTAGAATGACATCACAGGCATGTATTTCTTCTCAGGCAGTTTATAACAGAGAAATATTTCACAAGCAGTTTAAAATAGAGAAGCAGATAAAAATGCTATAAATAAGTAAATAAACTGATGTGAACCATAAACTACGCATCTCATAAAGATAAAAAGATGTTCAGAAGACAGCAATAAATAAATCCAGTACAAGTCCTCAAAAGAAATACTGATAATAAAGTCTAGAAAGATAGAAAACATGGAATGTCGGAGCATTTCCAAGTATACAGTAGATAATATCTAAGTCAAAAATCAGATAACATATCACAACTCCTCATCATCATCATCAGCATGGCCGGCATGTCCAGAAGGACCAGCTGCAGAGGTACCAGCGCCAGAAGGGTGAGGAGGGCGCCAGTGTAAAACTTACCGACATAGTCTCGAAGAGGAGCACGGTCAGAACGGTACCAATCATATGCGTTACCGGACTGAAAGTAGGCATGAAGAGCCTCATCCTCACAGCGGTAACCAGAGAAAGCTGGATCTCTAGGAATGGAACCGGCAGAATGTCCAGTCTGGGCAAATCGAAGATCAGCTAAAGAATTTGCAATCGCCTGATAATGAGTGACGTCGCAGAACTCACGTTCGTGGGCCATGTCCATCATCGAGACGTGTAAATCTGAAAGGTGCTGGTGTATGCCCTCAAATGTCATGGCATACTGCTGAGGAGGTGGAGGAAGGTGGAGCAGTAGTAGGAGCAGTAGGAGGAGCAGCAGCAGTCATACTGCGACAAGATAACTTGAGAAACTTGGGCTCAGGGTCTTGAGTACAAGTTGATAAGTCAATATCGAAACGCTGGAAGATACGTGGAAGAATCATCGCATAAGAGAGATTTCTATCTCTTGCACGACAACGTCCCATCATCTGGATAATGATCTTAGGGGCAGAAAATGGAATCCCCTTAAGAATGTGATACATAGCAGATAATTCAAGAGACGTGACATCATCCTTTGAAGTAGACTTCGGAAGGAGAGTGGAGTAAATGATACGGTGCAATTCATAATTAAACAAGTTCAAGTTGTTTGCCTTGAACTTTCCAGAGCGAACTCGATCTGGTGCACAGAGTTCTGCTTTGAAACTAGTAAGTGTCGTACCGTCGGGGGAATCAAATTCAGTGATATCAACAAGCGGTTCACCTTCGTTGGAAATACCAAGGATTTTTGCTAAGATAACATCATTAAAATTGATATCTAATCCTCCAATACGAGTACTTACGTCAAACGTGTTTAATATGATATTACAGTAGAACAGTCTAATGGCATTAGTTGCTACGGGGAAAAAAAGTTTAACAAAATATTGTAACCCTAATGCCTCAAAATAAGGGCGATGTTCTGGAAACACAGTCCACTTGATAGGAGCGCCTGTGCATATGGATCTCATGGAAAAGTCTCCATACCACAGAAGGGCTTGATCTAGGGTTTGAAAGTAAAACCCGTCGAACGCGCCAACGCTAGATTGGACTGGCGAAAAGAGGGAATCCGTGGGTGGATTCGAAGATGAACCTTCCTCACTAGGATTGGTTGTCTTCTTCCTCTTGAAGGGGTTAAATCCCTTAGGTGCCATTTGTGCAATCAAAAAAAAATAGCACGAAATTGAAAGGAGGGAAATAAGGAGTTATACCTCCCGAAATTTAGTACGTTGTAGAGAACAACGATCTCCGCCCGAATCCGAAGTTTGGATTGATTTCACCACGTGGATTGGAAGAGAAGGAGTGGTGAAGAACTAGGGTTAGGGTGCTCTCGCGCGGCTGTTGTTGCTGTTTTGATGAAGTTTAGAAGTAATGAAGAAGAAAGGCTCTCGGGTTCTGGTTATATAACCTGATACCCTAACCGAACTCGGGCCGAATTCGGTCCAAATTCTGGCCGAATTCGCCTGGGGTTGGTTTGGAACACTTTCTTTTTCATTGGCTCATTTCAAATACTTAATTCAAAGATTAGTAATTTTAACCTTCAATTAACATAATTAATATTATTTTATAGATTAAATATCGTTACACAACGACTGTCTCAGATTAGCTATAGGAGTACTATCCCAGGTGGCGGAGGTTCACCGGGAAACTTTTAAGTATCGCTTCGCTTCAACCGTAGTTGTGGTGACAGACAGACTCTTTATTGGCTTGTCTCTAACACAGTTTTTGCGTATTGAAATATAATCATAAAATAAAATTAATTAATATTATTGACGTCCAAAATTTCTAATTCTCGACGTAAATAATTGAAACGATCTTCTGCTAGAGATTTTGTGAAAATATCAGCTAATTGATTCTCAGTATCTATGTACACAAGGTCAATATCTCCATTTTGATGATGATCTCTAAGAAAATGATGTCGAATCTCGATATGTTTAGTACAAGAATGACATATAGGATTCTTAGTCAAATTAATAGTGCTCGTGTTATCACAGAAAATAGGGAATATGTGTATAAAATAAATCATAGTCTTCTAAGGTTTGTTTTATCCACAAAATCTGAGCACAACAACGTCCTGCGGCGATATACTCAGCCTCTGTTGTTGATAGGGCTACAGAATTTTGCTTTTTACTAAACCATGAGACTAAAGCCTTGCCTAAGAAATGACATGTGCCACTGGTACTTTTTCTATCAACTTTGTATCCAGCAAAATTTGCATCCGAATAACCAATAAGGTCAAAGGACTTAGTTTTGGGATACCATAAGCCAACAGAAGAAGTGCCTTTAAGGTATCGAAAGATACGCTTAACTGCGCACAGATGTGATTCCTTTGGATTAGCTTGAAAACGTGCACACAGGCAAACACTAAACATAATATCTGGACGACTAGCAGTTAAATAAAGTAAACTACCGATCATACCTCGATACTTACGTGTGGTCGACCGGCTTGCCTTGTTCATCAATATCAAGCTTTGTTGAAGTTGCCATCGGAGTGCCAATAGGTTTAATATTGTCCAGATCAAACTTCTTTAGCAAATATTTAGTGTACTTGGCTTGATTTATGAACGTCCCATTGTCAGTTTGTTTGATTTGCAGTCCGAGAAAGAATTTTAGCTCTTCCATCACGCTCATCTCAAACTCATTCTGCATACACTTAGAAAATTCTTGACACAGAGATTCATCAGTAGATCCAAATATAATATCATCAACATAGACTTGTATTAAGAGAAGCTTACCATTAAAGGACTTAATAAAAAGTGTAGTGTCAACCTTGCCTTTTGAAAAACCGTTGTCAAGTAGAAAAGAGCTTAGATGATCATACCAAGCACGAGGGCTTGTTTCAGACCGTATAAAGCTTTCTTCAACTTGAAAACATGATCAGGGTTTTTAAAATCTGTAAAACTTGGAGGTTGTGCTACAAAAACTTCTTCTTTTATAAAACCATTAAAAATGCACTCTTGACATCCATTGAAATAATTTAAATTATAAAATATGCAAATGCACATAACATGCGAATGGATTCTAATCTCGAAACTGGGGCATAAGTTTCATCGTAGTCGATACCTTTTTCCTTATTGTATCCTTAAGCTATGAGTCGAGCCTTATTACGAGTCACTAAACCATTCTCATTAAGTTTATTTCGGAATACCCAACGGGTGCCAATGACCGATGATCAATAGGCTGGGAACAAGTTTCCAAACTTGATTCCGTTCAAATTGGTTTAATTCCTCTTGCATAGCATCTATCCAAAAATTATCACTACATGCTTCATCAATGGTTTTGGGTTCTAGCTGTAAAATGAATGCAAACACTAGAAACAATATCTCTACTGGATGTACGAGTACTTACACCTTTGGTAATATCACCAATTACCAAATCCTTGGATGATCAGCCGTAAATTTAATCTTTTCGGCAGACTCTGAAGGAAGCTGGTTCCTGGATCTTCTCTAGGAGGATCAGCTAGTGCTGAGCTTGGTGAGAATCAGCTGGTGTTGAGCTTGGTACAGTTGGATCTTCGTCATTGTCATCGATAGTCATTTGATTCAATTCATTAAAGGTGACGTTGATTGATTCTTCGATGATCATAGTTCGTTGTTGAAGACTCTGTATCCTTTGCTCTTGGCCGCATAACCTAAAAATATACCTTCATCGGCCTTTTCGTCAAACTTTTCCAAATTGTCTTTTGTATTAAGAATAAAGCACTTACAACCAAATATTCTAAAATATGAAACTGATGGAATTCTATCAAACCATAACTCAAATGGAGTCTTCTTCGATTTGGGTCAATTAGAACTCTATTGAGGACAAAACAAGCTGTATTGACAGCTTCAGCCCAAAAATATTTGGGTAGACTAAACTGGATTAACATTACTCTGGCCATTTCGGATAGAGTTCTGTTCTTACGTTCCACAAACTCTATTTTGTTGTGGAGTCCTAGGACAGGAGAACCTGTGTACAAAACCGTGTGTGTCACAAAATTGCTCAAACTCTGCATTCTCGAATTCGCCACCATGATCGCTTCTAATACGAGTGATCATTTAACCTTTTTTATTCTGTACTTTCTTGCAAAAGGCGACAAATTCGGATAATGTATCATTCTTGCGTGTCAAGAAGTATACCCACGTGTATCTAGAGTAATCATCTACAATTACAAAAGCATATAACTTACCTCCGAGGCTAGCAACTCTGCTAGGACCAAATAAGTCCATTTGTAGCAATTGTAGAGGTCTAGTAGTACATACTGCGTTTACTGACTTGAATATGGATCTGGTAGCTTTGTTCTTTTCATATTGGCTACATACCGAATCCTTCTTGAATGTTATGTCCGGTAAACCGCGTACTAGCTTCTTCGTGGATAATCTTGAGATTGTGTCCATATTTGCGTGACCGAGTCTCATATGCCGCAGATGACTCTCATCACTTTTAGCCATTAAGCATCTGCCTGAAATGTTAGTTTCTTCCAACAAATAGAAAACATATATGTTGTCTTTCCTGATACCTTCAAAGATAGTACTACCAGCTGAGCTATCAACTATAGTACATTTGTCTTTGCCAAAGTTGATGCCATAACCATGATCAGCTAAATGACTTATACTGAGTAGATTATTTTTTAACTCAGTAACCAGACGACATCCTTAATCACAGGATAGGGAGACTTACCAATATCACCGATACCAATGATATACCCTTTCAAGTTATTACCGAAGGAAAATAACCTTCCTTCTTCTACTTCGACAGTATTACAAATAATGTAACGTCACCGGTCATATGCCGTGAACAACCGCTGTCGAGGATCCATTTGCTTTTAGCATGTGAAAGGTGTTCCACCTACAAAATAATTTGCAATGAAACTTTTGGTACCCATTTCTTGTAGGGTCCTGAAATATTAGCCTTTGTATCCAAGCATAAATATTTAAATCAACAAGCTTTCTGATTCTACATGCAGGTGAAATATGACCAATGAGGCCACAATAATGACATTTAGCATGTTGAATATTAAAAGCTGAGTGGTGTGCATGGTTGGTAGGTTTAGGTTTTCTAGTATAGAAGAAAGCATACTTATAATCCTGTTTGGGCTTAACCTTTTGGGTAAAGGTTTGATATGGTTAGGTCTGACAGTGTTTGGTTTGGGAATGTTCTGATTTTTCGGTAAGTGACACGTGTTAGGGTAGGAAACAGCAGTCTCAGGATGTTTTCCTAACCTAATTTCCAATCTTTTGGAAGTGTCGTACAACTTAGTATAATCAGAAGTGAGTGTTTCCATTCTGATTTGTGCACATCGAAGACTTTTCTTCTCTTTAGAAAGTTCTTCTTTCAGTTGGTCAATAACTTTGTCTTTCTCTTCAGATGACTTGGTAGTCTCGTGTAATAAGAGCTTGATAGAAGAAAGCTCACCAGACTAACTAACATTATTTCTAACCTCAGCTAGTAGGTCGGTAAGTCTTCCTATTTCACCTTTGTACTCTTTGAGTACCTTTTTAGAGGTCTGATATTTGCTACGCAGTTTCCTGTAATCACTTATCAGTTCACTGAAGGCATCTCCTAATTGCTCAAAGGTGAAGTCATCATATGTATCAACTACAGGTTCAGTAGGTACCTGATCGGATGCCATAAAGCATACGTTTGCAGCGTCTTCTGATTATTCGTCTTCTGAGTCGCTGGCTTCACTTTCATGCCATATGCTGGTATTGGCATACTTCCGTGATGTTGATCTCTTCAGGTTCCCTTTCTCATACCTGTTGCTCTTCTTGCTTGATGATGAGTTTGTAGGACAATCCTTCTTCATGTGTCCCTTCTTCTTGCAGCCATAGCAGACAGTATCATCTTGATACCAGTTGTTGCTGCTATTGTTTTCTTTGGTTCTCTTCTCATATCTCATGAATCTTTTGAATTTCCTTGCTAGGAGTGCTTGATCTTCAGTATCAGATTTACTGCTGTCTGAGTCACCTTCAGCAGCTTTTCTATGCTGAACCTTGAAGGCGATTGTCTTCTCCTTTGGTGCAGGCTCTTCAAAATCTTGTAGCTCCAGTTCATGAGTGAGTAGCTTACCCATGAGTACTTCGAGGGACATAGTTGTGAGGTCGTTCCCTTCAATGATTGCAGTAGCCTTTGGAATCTAGTTCTTGGTTAGTGCTCGCAGGAGTTTGCGAATCTTTTCATGGTTACTGTACTTTTTGCCTAGGGAGGACAAAGGATTTACAATATCCAATAATCTTTCGAACATCTGAGTAACTGTTTCGTTGGGCTTCATCTTGAACACCTCATACTCTTGAGTAAGTCTGCTGACCTTTGATTCTTTGACTTGAGTCGTGTCTTCATGTGTGACTTCAAGAAGCTTCCACACTTCATTAGCCGTTGTGCAGATAGACACCCTGTTAAATTCAGTTCTGTCTAAAGCACAAAATAGAGCGTTAATAGCACGTGCGTCAAGACCTGGCCTTTTTCTTTTCTTTCTCTGTATATCTGTTATGGGGTTTTTCAACTAAAACTCCATCAACATTTATACGAGGTAGCTTTTGATAGCCATCAATAACAATAGACCATAAATCAAAGTCAAGTGATTTCAAGAAGAAACTCATCCGTGTTTTCCAATAGGTATAATTCGTACCATCAAACAGTGGAGGTCTGTTTGTGGCCTGGCCTTCACTTGTGAATTTTACAGTTGTCATGTGTTGTGCTGTGATCTATATAACAATTAGTTAAAAGAATAAATAATTGCAATGTTACCTTGCTTTACCTGTAACACCCGCTCTGATACCAATTGTAGGAACGAAATCGTAAAGCACAATACTCTAGAGGAGGGTGAATAGAGTAGGCAACGGAAAAATGCTAATTAAAAAATGTTAGCAGCAAGATCACAGAATAATAATCACAACTAAATAATGTAAAGGCAGAGATAAGAAAGCAAACGCAAAGACAGCGATGTATACTGGTTTCCTTCTGTTGAGGACTAGTCCAGTCGATAGAACTCTTGCTACCAGTTGAATCCACTATTGGCAAAACTGTAAGTTTTCTTATGAAGTCCTTGCAACTTCTACAACGCGAGATTTGATACGAAGAACTCGTCCAACTTCAATTGTGAAGAGGTATTCTTCTAATCAAGCCTTCTTATTACAATTACTCAGAAACTTCTAGACCGCACCGCACTGGCAAATCGACTAGAGGATTGTAATTGGCTTGGGATCTAAAATTTAAAGCTCAAAAAAACTCTTTGAAAGACTGAAAGCTTTAGATAGAGAGAAGATTGAAAGTGAATGAGTGAGTTAAAATGATCAAAATCCTTCTCTATTTATAGGATTTCCAAAGACAGAATTCTGGCAGAATTCGGGCAGAATTCGGACAGAACTCTATGAGAAAATCTCGGTCAAATCCGCAACTGCAGGAGGACCAAGTTCAGAAGAATTCAAAAATCAAAACGGCCACTAACCGAACTCTGGCCGAACTCTGGCCGAGTTCTGTCAGGGTTAGGTTAGGTATTTAAAAATAGTTTTTAGGAATTTTTAAAAACCTTTTTGAAAACCTTTTTGAAGCTTTTTGTTAATATAAATATTTTTCAAAACTAAGGACATTTTGAAATTATTTTGGAATAGCCTATTTTCCAGTACGACTCGGTATACAACGTTTTTCTAGACTCAATAAAATAAAAAATATATTGCTCAAAGAAATACAGACTCGAACAGGCAAACAGCGCTTCGGTCTTGAACTGAGTAGATAGCTATTCTTGATCATGTCCAAGAGTGAGATATCCTAACTAGCTTCATATATCGAGACAGAGTTTGATCAATTATTAAAATCAGTTTGACCATATGACCAATGGGCCATCATGTATAAGCTACCAGTCTTGTCTCGTATCATGTCTAGGACTTGTATCCCTGGTTACCACGGTCAGAGATTCATACTGAATTGGATTAGGTTAATGACTAGATTGATCAAGTAGTTCATATAGAGATATATTTCGGCTACAAGCAATCCCATTATCTGGACGCCATCCTTGATGGACTTGTAGCCTATCGTCGAGTAGGGCACATTTCCATTCCACTATCATGTGGGGCACTACTTGAAATAAGTAATATACACACTGTCATGTGTTGCACCCCAAGTCACCTAATAGCTCTCTTAGGATACATTTATCTTCTGGGCTATGTACCCACTATTATATGTACATGGGATATATTTGTCTTCTGGACGATGTATCCACTATAAATGCTTGTAACTTGTATCTGGATAACCTGGATAGTCTGCAATGCTTGTGGCCGTAGGAATATCTCATTGCATCTTGCTAGTAACTAGGCTTGTGATAATCCTAGTTAGTTAAAGTATCAAGCCGTACTCTTTGCTTGGCCGTGAATGTTGGATGGAGTCCTATCTTGTCTAGTCTTGCCTAGATCCAGTACATGGCTATCTCATGACACGCTTGTTTATGCTTACTTATCGATAATTGGTTATAGACTAAGTTCTGTTTAGGTGAAGGATTATAACCCCGGTCCTTGTTTGGTTTATGGGTTGTAACTTGGTTACCGAAATAGTCCTTTAGTTATCTTATCGTTTATCACCCTACTTTCATAACTTCAGTTTTCTTGTTATTATTATTATGCTTTGTGTTCTAACTTGCCGGTTTTAGTTCCTAAGTGAAGCCTCCCTTATGGCACTTGCTCTTTCTGGGGTCTAACCCAGCTAGTTTTGTATAGTCAGATTTTGGAGCAACACCCGAGGTTCTACCTGTATTTCAGCCAGATGGTGACCACTAGAAGAAATTTTGGCAACGATTGGGTTTTATTTTGTTCTCCCACTCTAGTATAAATTATTCTTTTGAGACGTTTAGCCGCCGAGCAAGTGTTAGCTCATGTTGAATACTTATATTTCTTGTCTGTCTACGGGCTGTAACATGATTAACAAATCCTAGGGTTGATCACGTATGACTGAAACTCTTGCTAGTCCTCACATTTTGTACGACTAGCTTCATGATCATCTGTATATAAAACATATGGGACGCCTTACTATTGTATATTTGATGGTCTAACATCTTGTAACTATTATTACTTGCTTGAGATTGAGACACTAGGCTTGTTCTTGACCATAAGAGACTGCTGGCTTGTAGATAAACCCTCATACATCTAGACAGCCGTGACCGTATATGGAGGTGGAATACACTTCTATATACGTAGCTGGTTGTATCTGCCCCCGCTCTCCAGTATTCTGGATCTGGGGCGTGACACCGATTATGGGATATTAAAACCTTGTTATGAGATATTCTAGAGTATATACGGCAGTGTCGCTGACTACGCGTCAGAATACGGTCGGAAGGTACGTTAATATATACATAAGTCTCTAGCGGATGCTATGTTTTATTCTTTCGACCTACCCATGCGTGTCAAAGTTGTCTTCAATTTGCATACACATAGATGGTTAGAGCCCTTATTTTATTTGTTATTATTCAGTTCATATATGGTGTTCTTTCTTTTGTATCTTGTTAGGTCCCTCTGAAGACCTGGTTCTCTTTCAGATCCGGACGAGCACCTATACCCTACTGTATATAAACCAGGGATTGAGACAGGCTATATTGCTGAAGACGTGAAGATATTTTTCGAGGAGTTTTCTTGATCCTCGGTATGTAGTTGCTTAGTACCATGAATTCTTTTTCTAGTTAGCAGTTATTCTGCCCAGATTTTTTCAACAACTGTCAACACGTAATCAACGTTCAAAAGTTGAAGCTTAAGACTGATCTTCCTCTTCAGATATTGCAACACTCTCCGTCGAACTTTTGAAGTTTGTTAAAACATATGTTGAGAAAGTTTTTAAGGTTGTTCTCTATCTTACTCGAATCTTGCTTGAGATTATTATTCCCGAGATAGATCAAAGAGGGAGGAACAAAAGCCAAGAACAGAGATCTACGCAAGACTCAAAGTTCGTACTCTGTAACACAAAAGTTTAGTCAAGATCAGAGGTTTACGCAAACGAATTTTCCCTTTGATTACTCAATTCTAACTAAATACAACAATAATATCATATTACAAATTCTTTAATAATTAATTACAAACTGATAGAAAGTAATTCATTCATCCTTGCAAACGTGTTACAATTGAGACAAAATACTTACAAAGAGAAAGAAGATAAGTATAATAATAATAATAATAATAATAATAATAATAATAATAATAATAATAATAATAATAATAAGACAATACTAGCTGGAGTGATGAAGATCACCATTGCTCAAAGTAAGCATTGTAATGCCTGTGGTTCGTATTGCGTATCTTGGTATACGTATACGTAATTTGACCCGTATTGCATGTCACCCTGCTTGATTTATTCTAGCATTTTATTGATTGGTTTATTCTTGGGTTGGTTCGGCTTGGCTTGGTTTGCTTTGGTTCATCATGAACTAAAGGTGAACCCTCCTACCTACCACCACCATCATTATTTATAACCCCTTCCCTTTCTCTCTCTCCTCTTTACTTCCTTCCTTCTTCATTTACTCTCCACCACCAACCAAGAGAACCCTAGCCTAGGCAAATGCAACTTGCTTCATGAAGGAATCCACTATTTTTATTGTTCTAAACTCTTCTATGCCATCTTCTAATCCACCTTAGTTCTTGTCATTTTATATTTTCTTGTATATTTTCTTATAGATCTAGGTTTTAGCCATTTTTGGATTTTCATGGTTTTGATCTAACAAACCTTCTTATTTTCAAGTTTTGATGGTTCCATGTTGTAGAAAATTTGATTCTACCCAATTTAGCCATTGGAAGTCCTGATTTTGACTTATTTTGAGTAATTTATGGTCTTTTGGTTTATGGGTTTTCATGGCCATTGGAGGCTGGTTGGAGAAGATGAACAATGCATGTTGTTTCCTGGCGCATGTTGTTTGCTGTCAGAAAGCTGTTGCCATGCTGTTTGCTGGCGCATGCTGTTTGCTGGCGCATGCTGTTTGCTGGCGCATGTTGTCCTGGCGCATGCTATTTTCTGGCACATGCTGTTCTGGCACATGCTATTTCCTGGTGTATGCTATTTGCTAGTAGAAAGCCGTTGCCATACTGTTTGCTGGCGCATGCTGTCTGTTGGCACATGTTGTCCTGGTGCATGCTATTTTCTGGCGCATGCTGTTTGCTGGAAGAAAGCCGTTGCCATGCTGTTTGCTGGTGTATGTTGTTTGCTAGCGCATGCTGTCCTGACGCATGCTGTTTCCTGGCACATGCTGTTTGCTGGCGCATGCTGTTTGCTGGCGCATGTTGTCCTGGTGCATGCTGTTTTCTGGCGCAGGCTGTTTGCTGGCAGAAAGCTGTTGCCATGCTGTTTGCTGGCGCATGCTGTTTGCTGGCGCAAGCTGTCCTGGCGCATGCTATTTCTTAGCGTATGCTGGTTGCTGGCGCATGCTATTTTCTGGCGCATGCTGTTTGCTGGTGCATGCTATCCCTGGCACCCCTTTTATTTCTTGTATCGTTTGTTTTGCCATGACAAATCTTGTTACCTTACACGTGTTGTTTCTCTTGATCCTTAGAGTAATGTGGGATAATTGTGACATGAACACGACATGATACATGAACCTGACACGATACATGGACACGACATGATAATGCATGATAGTGGCCCACCGTGGCACACTCCTGATAAGAAAACCTGACATGATATACCCTGATATGCTGACACGATACATGAACACGACATGATACATGAACCTAAGTCACTTAGGGGTACATGCGTTTGCTGGACGATGTACCCACCTGAATTCAACCCTTACTATTCGACCTGGGTAACTTGGATGGTCTGCAGGGCTTATGGTTGTGAAATAATCTCACTGCATCTTGCTAGTAACTAGGCCTGTGATAACCCTAGTTAGTTAAAGTATCAAGCCGCCACTTATTGCTTGGCCGTGATTGTTGAATGGGGAATGATCAGTCTAAGTCTTGTCTTGATCCCGTACCAGATTATTATATGACCTGATTTTCTTATATTATCTTGCCGATAAATGGTGGGAAACCAAGTTTCATTCAGATGAAGGGTTACAACCCCGGTACTTGTTTGGTTTACGGGTTGTAACCTGGTTATCTGAATAGTTCCATGGTTATCTCGTCGTATATCATCCTGATATTTTCATATTTTCAGTTCTTACTTATTTATACTCTGGTGCTAATTGCTCATTTTAGTTCCTAAGTGAAGCTTCCTTTGTGGTACTTGCTCTTTCTGGGATCTGACCCAGCTGGTTTTGTATGGCCAGATTTTGGAGCAGCTCGAGAGGATCTACCGACCTTCCAGTCCGATAGTGACCACCAGGCGTAACCAGGACAACGAGTGGGTTATTTTTGGCTCTCCCACTTTATTGTAAAAATATTCTTTTGAGGCATTTAGCCGACGAGCACCTGTTTAGCTCGATTGAACCTTTACTTACTGTCTGCCTACGGGCTGTGACATGATTGACAAATCCTAGGGTTGATCACGTATGACTAAACTCTTGCTAGTCTTCACATTTTGTAACGACTAGCTTCATGATCAGCTAAATATATAATGTTTGGGACGCCTTACTATTGTATATTTGGTGATCTTACATCTTGTAACATCTACTTACTTGCTTGTGATTGCGACACTAGGCTTGTTCTTGACCATAGGAGACTGATGGATTGTAGTTAAACTCTCATATATCCAGACAGCCGTGGCCGTATAATGAGGTAGATTCCATTTCCTTATACGTAGCTGGCTATGTCTGCCCCCGCTCTCCAGTATTCTGGTTCTGGGGTATGACATGGTTTAAGTGGTGGCCCATGCAGGTCTTGTAAATCAAGATATGTGAGGGTTTACCGAATAGATGTCTCAATCAGTACTCGTCCTTGATCTCTATTCGTATCCTCTGAATCCCTGGATTCTTTACCTGTTCACATGCTTGTATCATTGGTTTGTCTTGGTCCTTCCTTATTGTTCCCCATGTTGTCTTCTTCAGCGGCATTATACCTGTCCCTGCCGATCAGCAAGGCGGAGCACCTCCCGTGGACCAGCAGCAACCCGGAGATCAAGTCCAGCATTCCGGAGTAGCCTCTAGAGTCGTGTCTACTGGAGAAGAGCCACCAGTCCAGCCAGCCCAGCCTACAGAGCCTAATGATGGCGCTTTGGTAGGTCTCATCAGGTCATTATTAGCTTCTCAAGATCATCGAGGAGATGCCTTGCACCAGGCAGTGACGGATGCTCTGACCAGAGAAGGTCATCAGGGTAACAGCGCGGCCAACAGCTTCAAGCGCTTGAACCCTCCATTCTTTGATGGTAGCGATGATGCTATCGCTGTAGATGCTTGGCTTCAGGATACAGAGGTGATTCTAGAAGCAGCCAGGACTCCAGAGAACGAGAAGGTAGCCGTAGTGTGCCTGCAGTTGTTAGATCTTGCCCGCAGCTGGTGGGCGGCGCAAGTCGTGGGATTAGTGGCATCCATTGCTTGGACAGTATTCAGAGAGAGATTCCAGACCAAGTATTTTGACGTTGTAGCTCGGTATGATCTACAAACGAGGTTCACCAATCTGTAGCAGATAGGCAGGACGGTCGACGGATATGCGGCCGAGTTTTCGAGACTCAGTTGGTTTGCTCCCACCTTGGTGGCAACCGAGTATGATAGAGCCCTGCAATTCCAGTAGGGGCTCCATCTCAAGATTTTATTGGCAGTGGAGCAGTTTAAGCATCAGACTTTTGATGCAGTCTTGAGAGCAGCTAGGAGGCATGAGTATACCTCTCAGAGGATCGTGGATAGGGCCGAAGATCGGAAGAGATCTCACAGCCAGATGAATTAGACTTCAGCACCAGTCTCGACAGTCAGGGCCTTGACTATTGGAGCTCCGAGGCGGGCAGCCTCAGTAACGTCGGTTCAGCATTCAGTCCTGACGTACCCTCAGCAGCAGAAGCAGAAGCCCTCTTCCGCAGTGGGATGTTCGTATTGCGGGAAGCCAGGACATGTGGTAGCAGAGTATCGCAAGGCGCAGGGATTGTGCCTGGCTTGTGGAGCAGCATATCATATAGTAGGATCCTGCCCGAATAGGGGTGGCTCATCATCGTCCAACCTTTCTAGCTCTTCGGTGAGAGGACCGGCCCCAGCACCAGTCCAGCAGCAGCAGCAGTACCCGTTGCCGAGGCCCTTATCGCCTCAGACCCAAGTATTTCAGCAGCAAAATCTCCAGCAGTATGCGCAAGTCCAAGCCCAGATCCAGAACAGGCAGCGAGGATTTCAGCAGAGGGGACCAGCACCCCGAGGGCATGGTCAGGCTATGGTGATGACCGTAGAGGAAGGATTGGCACCAGGAGAGGTAGTGGCAGGTACTATTATCGTCAACTCCTTTCCCGCTTCAGCTTTATTTGATTTTGGTGCATCGCATTCATTTATGTCTGCACAATTTGCGACACGGATAGGATTAGAGTCCGAGACATATCAATAAGGCTCAATATACTTACTGGTAATGGAGTTGTGGGAGTAGATAGAGTATTTTTCTCGTGTCGGATCGTAGTTAGCGGCAGAGAATTTCCCGCTAGATTGATAGCGTTCCCGATGGCCGATTATGATGTAGTCTTAGGGATGGATTGGTTGAGGAACCAGTATGCTAGAATAGGCTGCCATATTGGTAGGGTTGTTTTAGCATTTCATGCGAGCCAGAGTTTTCCTTTTTTCGAGGCAAAGGTGAACCTTCTCCTCCAGTATTGCGGATGGCCGTGGCAGCAGTACAGTTCCCCAGGATAGTCGAAGAGTTTCCAGATGTTTTCCCAGAAGAGCTTCCAGGAATGCCGTCAGAGCTAGAGATTGAGTTCACCATAGACTTGATTCCCGGGACAGGCCCAGTGTCGGAAAGAGTCTACAGAATGGTGAGGGATTCATTTGTGCTAGTGGATCCCCTTGGGGAGCCCTGATGCTTCTTATGAAAAAGAAGGATGGTACGTCCAGGTTATGTGTTGATTATCGTACCTTGAACTCAGTGACAATCAAGAACAGATACCCTCTTCCGAAGATAGATGACTTGTTTGATCAACTAAAGGGGGCAGCAGTATTTTCGAAGATTGACTTGCGCTCAGGATATTATCAGATCAGAGTCAGAGAGCAGGACATTTTGAAGACAGCTTTCAGATCCAGATATGGGCATTGGGAGTTCCTTGTGATGTAATTTGGAGCGACCAATGCGCCGGCTGTATTCATGGATCTCATGAATCGCATCTTTATGCCCTATTTGGATCAGTTCGTGATCGTGTTCCTAGATGACATCCCGGTCTACAACAAGAGTGAAGCAGAGCATGAGCAGCATCTCAGAGTTGTCCTCCAGATTCTTCGTGAGCACCAATTGTATGTCAAGTTCAGTAAATGCGAGTTCTGGCTCGATCGCATTTCATACTTGGGTCATATCATCACCAGAAGAGGAGTAGAAGTGGATCTCCAGAAGATCGTGGCCATTAAGACATGGCCATTGCCCAGCACAGTTGCAGAAGTCCGTAGTTTTCTTGGTTTGGCCGGCTACTACCGGTAATTTGTTTCAAACTTTGCTCGAATTTTAGCACCATTGACACCAGTTGACCCGTAAGGATGCACAGTTTGCTTGGACAGTAGAGTGTCAGAGTTTTTTTGAGCAGTTGAAGCGAGGCTTGATGACGGCTCCCATTCTCACTCTTCCAGATGGAACCGAAGGATTCTCAGTATATTGTGATGCTTCAGACAGAGGTTTAGGATGTGCTTTGATGCAGCATGGAAAGGTAATAGCTTATACGTCACGTCAACTTCGTGAACATGAGAGGAATTATCCAACCCACGACTTGGAGATGGCCGCAGTAGTGTTTACACTTAAGCTTTGGAGACACTACTTGTATGGAGATAGGGTGGAGATCTTCACAGACCACAAGAGCCTGAAGTATGTTTTCACCCAGAAGGATCTCAACATGCGTCAAGGAGATGGCTAGAGCTACTTGTGGATTATGATGTCAACTTGCAGTATCATCCTGGGAAGGACAACGTCGTTACAGATTCATTGAGCAGGAGAGCCGAAGTTTATTTCCTAACAGCACAACCAGAGTTATTAGAAGATCTTCAGAAGATGGGTATAGAAGTTGTCTTTCCAACCAATATGGCATTGATGGCCAGTATGCAAGTTCAGTCGAGCATAGTTGAGAGGATCAAGATGGCTCAGTCAGCAGATTCCAAGCTTCAGCGACTCAGGGCAAAGTGTGAGGTAGGACGAAGACCGAAGCTAGGCATTTATAAAGATGGTATACTTCGACATGGTAAGCGTCTTTGTGTACCCAGCGGAGATATCCGACAGGAGGTCATGGTAGAAGCTCACAGTTCTCAGTATTCCATTCATTCGGACGGTACAAAGATGTACCGTGACATCCGGCAGCACTTTTGGTGGAATGGTATGAAGAACGAGATAGCCCGGTTTGTCTTTCGGTGTTTGGTCTGCCAACAGGTTAAATCTGAACATCAGAGGCCAGCTGGACTTCTTCAGCCCTTGCCGATTCCAGAATAGAAGTGGGAGTATGTAACCATGGATTTCGTGACTGGATTGCCTAGATCCCCTGCTGGTCGAGATGCTATTTGGGTTTTAGTTGACAGGCTCACGAAGGTGGCTCACTTTCTCCCGTTTAGAGTTGGTCAGTCGACGGCTCAGTTAGCAGAGATGTATCTCAGGCAGATTGTCAGGCTTCACGGTGTGCCAGTCAGTACCACCTCGAACCGGGATTCAAGATTTATATCGCACTTTTGGCAGAGTCTCCAGAAGAGTTTGGGGACTCGCCTCCAGTTCAGCTCAGCATATCATCCGCAGACAGATGGTCAGTCAGAATGCATGATCCAGACTCTTGAAGATATGTTGCGGTCCTGTACGCTCGACTTCGGTGGTTCGTGGGAAGATCACCTGTACTTGGTGGAATTCTCTTACAACAACAGTTTCCAGGCCAGTATCCAGATGGCACCGTTCGAGGCATTGTACGGTAAGAAGTGCAGATCCCCGCTAGCCTGGGACGATGTTGGAGAGAGACAAATATTCGGTCCGAAAATGATTGCCTAGACAGTTGAGGTGGTCAGGAGAGTCAGAGATCACCTTCGAGTTGCCCAAGATCGCCAGCGCCATTGGGCCGATTCTCATCGACGCCCTCTTGAGTTTTCTGTCGACGACCATATATTCCTGAGGATTTCGTCTAACCTTGGCATCATTCGTTTCGGCTTACGGGGAAAGCTTAGTCCTAGGTATATAGGACCGTTTGATATTCTGGAGCGAGTAGGTGATGTATCCTATCATCTCGTTCTTCCGCCGTCGCTACATGAAGTGCATAACGTATTCCATGTATCCCAATTACGACGGTATATTCTGGACCTGTGCCATATCCTGGATCATTCGGAATTGGTTGTTGGAACCAACCTTTCATATGAGGAGAGGCCCATGTCTATATTGGACCGGAGAGAGAAGATACTCAAGAACAAGACTATCAAGTTAGTCCGAGTTGCTTGGGTTCATCACTCTTTGGGTGAGTCAACGTGGGAGCGTGAGGATGATATCCGATCGCGATATCCTGGCCTGTTTGACTCGTGAGGTATAATGTCCTCCTTATACCTCATGCCTTCGATTCCTTGCTTGCATGATTGATTGATTGCCTAGTATATCTTGCTTGTGATTAGTATAGCTTGTCCTTGTCTCTCTAGTCACTCAATTAAATTTCGAAGACGGAATTCTTTTAAGGTGGGTAGAATTGTAATACCTGTGGTTCGTATTGCGTATCTTGGTATACGTATACGTAATTTAACCCGTATTGCATGTCTTCCTGCTTGATTTATTCTAGCATTTTATTGATTGGTTTATTCTTGGGTTGGTTCGGCTTAGCTTGGTTTGCTTTGGTTCATCATGAACCAAAGGTGAACCCTCCTACCTACCACCACCCTCCTTTTTATAACCCCTTCCCTTTCTCTCTCCTCTTTACTTCCTTTCTTCTTCATTTACTCTCCACCACCAACCAAGAGAACCCTAGCCTAGGCAAGTGCAACTTGCTTCATGAAGGAACCCACCATTTTTATTGTTCTAAACTCTTCTATGCCACCTTCTAATCTACCTTAGTTCTTGTCATTTTACATTTTCTTGTATATTTTCTTGTAGATCTAAGTTTTAGCTATTTTTGGATTTTTCATGGTTTTTGATCTAACAAACCTTCTTGTTTTCAAGTTTTGATGGTTCCATGTTGTAGGAAATTTGATTCTACCCAATTTAGACCATTGGAAGTCCTGATTTCGACTTATTTTGAGTAATTTATGGTCTTTTGGTTCATGGGTTTTCATGGTCATTGGAGGCTGGTTGGAGAAGATGAGCAGTACATGTTGTTTTCTGGCGCATACTATTTGCTGGCAGAAAGCTGTTGCCATAATATTTGCTGGCGCATGCTATCCTGGCGCATACGGTTTCCTGATGCATGCTGTTTGCTGACAGAAAGCTGTTGTCATGCTGTTTGCTGGCGCATGCTGTCCTTGCGCATGCTGTTTCCTGGCGCATGCTGTTTGTTGGCAGAAAGCTGTTGCCATGCTGTTTGCTGGCGCATGCTGTCCTGGCGCATGCTGTTTCCTGGCGTATGCTGTTTGCTGGCAGAAAGCTGTTGCAATGATGTTTGCTGGCGCTATGCTGTTTGCTGCCGCATGTTGTCCTGGCGCATGTTATTTTCTGGCGCATGCTGTTTGCTGGCAGAAAGCTGTTGCCATGCTATTTGCTGGCGCATGCTGTTTCCTGGCGCATGCTGTTTGCTGGCGCATGCTATTTTGCTGGCACATGTTGTTTGCTGGTGCATGCTGTCCCTGGCACCCCTTTTATCTCTTGTACCGTTTGTTTTGCCATGACAAATCTTGTTACCTTATCCGTGTTGTTTCTCTTGATCCTTAGAGTAATGTGGGATAATTGTGACATGAACACAACATGATACATGAACCTGACACGATATTTGGGCACGACATAATAATACATGATAGTGGCCCGTCGTGGCGCACTCCTGACAAGAAAACCTGAAATATATATCCTGATATGCTGTTACGATGGCTAACATGACGTGACATGACATGGCTTGATAAGTATGAATAACCTGGACACCGTGGGCGATTGTGCTTGTACAAATGAACCAGGCTTGTCTTGCATCATGCTTAGGATGGGACCCCTGAGTACCATGGTCAGGGGTACCAACTGAAATGGACTAAGCCTAATAACTAAAATAATACATTAGTCATAAAGAGATTTCCCAGCTAAAGGCAATCCCGTTACCTGGGCGCGCTTGGGATCTGTAGCCTGCCGTCGAGTAGGGCACATTTCCAGCACACTGTCATGTGTTGCACCCTTCAAGCTACCTAAGGGTACATGCGTTTCCTGGACGATGTACCCACCTGAATTCAACCCTAATCTTTTGACCTGGGTAACCTGGATGGTCTGCAGGGCTTGTGGCTGTGGAAGATTCTCACTGCATCTTGTTAGTAACTAGGCTTGTGACAACCCTAGTTAGTTAAAGTATCAAGCCGTAATTCTTGCTTGGCCGTAAAGTGATTGGATGGAGTCTAACCAGTCTAGTCTTGCCCTGATCCTGTTCCAGATTACTGCATGACCAGAATGCCTGTATTTATTTTACTGATAAATGGTGAGAATTCCAAGCTCTGTTCAGACGAAGGGTTACAACTCCGGTCCTTGTTTGGTTTACGGGTTGTAACCTGGTTATCTGAATAGTTCCATGGTTATCTCGTCGTATATCATCCTGATGTATTTTCTTTGTTTCCAGTTCTTACTTATTTATACTCTGGTGCTAATTGCTGGTTTTAGTTCCTAAGTGAAGCTTCCTTTGTGGCACTTGCTCTTTCTGGGATCTGATCCAGCTGGTTTTGTATGGCCAGATTTCGGAGCAGCTCCAGAGGATCTACCGATCTTCCAGTCCGATGGTGACCACCAGGCATAACCAGGACAACGGGTGGATTATTTTTGGCTCTCCCACTTTATTGTAAAAATATTCTTTTGAGGCGTTTAGCCGACGAGCTCCTGTTTAGCTCGATTGCACCTTTACTTATTATCTGCCTACGGGCTATGATATGATTGACAGATCCTAGGGTTGATCATGTATGACTAAACTCTTGCTAGTCTTCACATTTTGTAACGACTAGCTTCATGATCAGCTAAATATGTAATGTTTCGGACGCCTTACTATTGTATATTTGGTGATCTTACATCTTGTAACATCTACTTACTTACTTGTGATTGAGACACTAGGCTTGATCTTGACCATAGGAGACTGATGGATTGTAGTTAAACCCTCATATATCCAAACAGCCGTGACTGTATAATGAGGTGGATTCCATTTCCTTATACGTAGCTGGCTATGTCTGCCCCCGCTCTCCAGTATTCTGGTTCTGGGGCGTGACAAGCGCCGTCACACGATCTACTTTCAGGAAACAACAAGTTCACAAAGAACTCCTAGACTCCAGCAACATAATACTTTTTCTGTCTTTTTTTCGAATTAAGTTCTCAAAAGGGTACAAAAAGAGTATTTATAGTATTTATAGAGTAGGAAGGAAATCCTAGCCTTAATCCTGGCCACCAACTAATTATGGAAAGATAAGAATCAATTAAATTAAAATTCCGCAAAAATTGGATCTAAATAATTGACTCAGTCTTTCCATAACCGTTCAACTCTCACAATCAGCGAGATTATCCACCATCATAGTTCTTTGCGTATATGCGCACAACAGTGCACTTTCTCTTGAGCACATAAGCCAGCAGTGCAGCAACTCATGCTCGTGTGCTGTCATAATCCGCACCCACTTTTCGGAATACGAGCGCGTCCGTAAGCCAGCTACATATCAAGTGGACTCTAGTCCAACTCGAATACGTATACACTGTGCAGAATAAGGTATCATGTCTAATATGGTATGTTAAACTATATCTCAATCCACAAGAAGAATATAAAACAAGAATGAATAATATGGTTCGTGGTCTGCAACCCACTGGCATATATGTCCAAATAGACTCGAAAGAAAGTATGAGTCTTATAAGACTAGGTTAACAATCAGAGTGCACATAACGGATGTAAATATGTAATTACGAAAGATACCTGAATCTGAAGTAATCAACTACCATCATGATCAGCTAACTTTGTACAATCAACTACCTGAAGAGATCATCAGGTCCTCAGGGGACTAGAAAGATACATAAAACATACCTATCTAACAGTATATCATGCATAAGGAAAATCAGGATATAAACAGAAAAGGACTAAGCAAGTATGAAACATGAATTTGAGAATAACTACGTATAAATGAACTGCTGGAATGGAAAGATGAACATATGACAAGAAATCAAACGGATACTCAACCCCTCGTCCCTAGTGTGGACATGCAGGTTTGAACGAATAACTAACTCTCGTCCCTAGTGTGGACTCGCAGGTTAGCTTCAAAGAATAAACTCTCGTCCCTATTATGGACTTGCAGGTTGAGAAAAGTCGAAAATAAAAGTTGCAGTTCAGTTATAACGCACTCGTCCAACGACACGGTATGACTCTGTCAAGTTACATGTGAGAACATATCCAATATGAACTATCATGTCAATCCACGAACAATGACGGTATATAAACGAGACAACTAGTATGCATACTATGAAAGAAAACTCATATCCACAATCGACCAAAAAAACTAGATAATGAATGTAACAAAGGCAAAAAAACATAAGAATGTAAATAAACTGTAAAGAAAAGCAGGGTATACTTGTCTGGTGGTAGGACGTACGTAGAACAAACATTACCTAGTCAATCGCGAGCCCCAAAAGTCAAACTATCACAAAAGTCTTCGGAAACATGTTTAGAATAGTTAAATTAGCTCGGATAGCCTATCCATAAGTCTAATTCTGGACACAGAGATAAAACGGTAATTCTGGGTCAAAATGGTGTCCGCCGTTGGATCCGCTTTGTACCGAAAATGTGCTAGAGCCTATGGTTTCTAAAGTCATCAAACTACATGTCTATGGGTCTGGTTTGACGATACGAACCCAATGGTATGTCCCATATTGGATTCCAGTAGGCCGTGCACATTTGTCCGTTGGATCGGGTCACGGGCCCGCCAAAATAGCATTCCGATCGTCCTTCTCAGAATCAGACCAAACTTGGCATACAGGACCAAAAAAATAACACGGTCCTGTTGACATAAGTTTCGTCTCGAGTTGACGAACGTACACGAAGTAATTGGCTAATTTACAAAGCGGTCGATATGGGATATCTCGACCGATACGTCTCGATCTCGTCGCGCACACACAATAAAATCGAGTTTCGTCAAAAGTCCATACGTCCTTAACATCCGTACGCGTCTTTTGATGCTCACGAGTTGCGACCAAGTCGCCTGGTTTGACGGGACGCACCCCGTATTGAAAAATTTTCTAATTTTGAAAACTGGTTTTGCCCAAAAAAAAATTGATTTTGGGAAATAAATTAATCAGCATATGTGCAATGAAATCAAAAACTACAAAATGAGTTTAGATTATGTTTAGGTTGTCTAGGTTTGCCTTTAACTAGTTTTGGAAGAAGTTGACATAGTTGACGAAAATGATCGCTAAATATGGACAGTTGAAACAGTCCCGAAACTGTCAAAAAAATAGTTTTTTCAGATTTTTTTTGAGTCGACTTTATGCCTCGAAGAACTACGAGGTGGGTCATCTAGAGGGTCAGGTAGGCTCTACACCGCAACTTATGGAATCGAAAAACAGTAAACCTACGCGAAGGGATCAATCGACAAAGAGGTGTACCTGCAACTGCGACTGTGCTCTGCTTCTGTCTCTTGTGCGTATAGCCGGATATGGACGGTGCTCCGGCGACGACTCTGGCGGCCGTGCGGTGGCGTAGAGGCGTACAGGGGTGTCGAGGAGAGGTTGCGAGAGTTGCAAGGGTATGGTTAGGGTTTTAGTGATCGATCTCTTCTCTCCGTTTGTCGTTGCTTTATATTTGCATAGGGGGTCTGTTGTGTAATCTTTTGTT
Source organism: Iris pallida (assembly GCA_029216955.1). Taxonomy (NCBI): domain Eukaryota; kingdom Viridiplantae; phylum Streptophyta; class Magnoliopsida; order Asparagales; family Iridaceae; genus Iris; species Iris pallida. The sequence continues at coordinate 51,512 of JANAVB010015662.1, forward strand.
TTGGGGTCAGGTCGGTTTCATTATTCCCCCAAGGGAACAATATTTCTCCTTACTTTTTCTTTCATTCTTTTCCCCTCTTTTCTTTTATATATATATATATATATATATATATATATATATATATATATATATATATATATATATATATATATATATATATATATATATTTTTATATATATATATATATATATAAGTATATCTCCATATATGGACATATATGCCTACATATATATGTATGATAAATATATATACTCCATATAATATATATACAAGCAAGATTTAGAGAATAATTAAACAAAATAATTTATGTATATATATAAATATATATATATATATATATATATATATATATATATATATATATATATATATATATATATATATATATATATATATATATATATATATATATATATATATATTACTGAAATTATAAATAAAATCTATGGGGATATATATAAAGCACTATGTTTGCCTATTAAGAATATATTTATACAGAAGTATATATAGCCTAAATAATTTTCAAAAATCCACAATATCATTCTAAGGCAGTTTATCATATTTCAAAGGTAAATTTAAATAGCAAATAATGCAAATATTATGGTCAATATTCCATCTATAGAAATCACTCATGAGACTAAAAAAATGAACTACCAATCTATATATCTACATTGACGTCGTTGGTCGCATTACATGACTGTCTGGGCTTAGGTTGGATTCGGGTCAAGTCCGGGCTAAATTGGTACAACCGGGTCTCTTAAAAGTCAACGATCATAATAACTAATTAAATTATTTATAGGGTCGAGTCACAACCTTAACTGGTTTTCCTAGTTAAAGTACACTTATGACTCGGTATTCCCTACCATAGCTATAACACTAGTCAAAGCATACGAGTACACTATTCGTGCCATGATTTATAATCATATTGCACCTCAAAACTTAACCATGACTAAGACCTTCTTTAATAATAATTAATTAATTAAATATTTATAAAATTCTAAAATTACCATTTAATTAAATAACAAAATATTTTTTAAATTTTGGGAACAGGGATTACACATGCGCGCAACAGTGCAGCAACGCATGCGCACATACGCGTGAATGCACAAAGCCTGCTCATAAACCTTGCATGCAACGATGTTGACGTGCTAAGAGCAAAGTGTGCCACCAAAATGGCACTTTGCGCCATTGAGCCCGAGTCATTTATCCTAAAGGAACTTAGCTCCAAAGAGAATTTGTCGAAGGGAGTCACAAAAGCATTATTGCTTTCTTGAGAAATTTAAACTTAATCATAGTAGGAAAACATTCCACATGGCACCCACTTGGGCCACCACTCCATGTGCATATCTCAACAACAAAAATAATATTATATTAGAATATTCACTTGGAGTGTTTTTCAATGTGGAACTATCTTTCTTCCTCAAGGAGGAAAACTTCGTTGAGTAAAAAGAAAAACTCCGACATAAGAAAATTTAAGATTTTTTCTATGGAAATGGTGGGTTGAGCAGGTTTCATGTAAAAAATTAAAAATTGGTTTGAATGGTAAAAAATGTTGATGATGACTCTATTTGTTAGAAGGTTAAGGATTTCATTGCAAATTTGAGAGAGCATATTATAAGAGAAGAGCAAAATCATATTTTTATATTTGTCCTTTAAAGATGATATGATAACAAAGTGCAAAATTAAATTTATGGTAGAAAAACGACAATTCATGAAATAAGCAACCCAGTAGTTTTGGTGGAAATGTTTGAAAATTTCTAAACAGTTCTTTGCCATGGTCCTTAATATGACCTTGTGATAAATATCCTTATTGTCGGATCTATGACAGGTTTAAATTTTGCTATACGTTCCGGTGGTTTGTTAATTTTTGGGTTGGAGCAGTTAGATTTTTTTTTGGGATGAAAAAAAAAAACTCTATAAAATCCTAAACCTACAAAAAATACATTAAAATCCACGAAATTGTTAATTTGCCCCTCTACCGTGAACTAATAGGTTATAGATCTCTCTAGCCTGCACTAAATTACAATTGACTGGATTATTTATGACATTTACAAAAACATACATATATGAAGTAAACAATCAACGTAATTACTTCATACGCAAGCAAGAGAGTTGCTTAATTTGCATTTTGCAATATTATGCATAAGTTTGTTACATAGACAACAGCAGTACTACTCCGAAGAGCTGACTTAAATGTCAATGTAAAGGAAGGGACCTAATATAGTAATATTAGAGCTTTCTGTAATGGGTTCCTAGTGGAAATTCCATTACCAACCTTGAAAGCGATCTCCATGGTGGTGATGGCCTGCAAAGGGGCTTTTGGCGGGAAACAAAGACCCACTTATCCCTTGCAGTCGCTTTCTTTCTCTCTCATTTAAATTTAAATGATTTTTTTGTTACTGCCTTTATTTAGAGCATTGTTAGGTAAGAACTAAACCCAAGAAACCTAAATCACTTTTGTCCTCATCTAATGACTAGGTGGTGTGGGTTGAAATTTTAAAATTAGGTCGTGTTCCTTTTAAATTTAGTGAGTGAGATGAAAGAGCACTTATCTCTCCCGCAATTAAAGTTCAACTAGGCTATCAAAAAGGACAGGTCCAAAACCGCCTGCCATTCTACTCCATTAGATTAGCCTTAACAAAAGCTAACCATTGATTAACATTAGGAAAGGCTAAGCATTGCTCCGTACTGGCCTCTATCTTGTGTATTGGGTTAACAAATGGTCTCTGAGCTCCAAAGACCAAAAATAAACAAAGATCTAGCTTAGCTTAGCTTAGCTTAGCTTAGCTGAGGTGGTGGTGGTGGTGGTGGTGGTGGTGGTGGTGGTGGTGGTATATTTTCGTCGACTCCTTGACTATAGAGACACTACATGCCCAAAAGTGCTATTGAACACGTGAATTGGCATCATAAGCATTCATTAGGTAGGATACTTGGTGCATCTTGCACATGTAAATTCTGGATAAAATTTAATCGAGCCAAACTAAAAAAACATGTATATATTGACGGTGGAATCCGTAGTTCAGTTGATCATGAGAAAAATCACTCGTCCGTACCCAAAGTTCATCGTCCAGTAGTCACTCAGTTGAATTACATCCGAAAAACCAACGACAGCCCGATAGCGATAACTAGACGGCAAACGGAAGTGCGCGATAGATGCATGACTAACTCATGACGTCAATTTAAAAATGGACGTCGACATACCGGCGATTACCTCTTAACAAACTCTTCGATGTATAGGTTGTTATTTCCGAGATAGATATAGATGGAAGAATTGGTCAAAATAGAATTCTTGTTCTTCCTTGCAATCATAGTTGCAGACAAACAGAACGTATTACAATATGCAAAAGAAAGATAGGAGGAGAAGATATGAACTAATCCTTGTTGGAGATATAAAGATCATCGTTGCTCAAATCAAGATTCGCCCTCATGCGATCTGCTCCAGGAACCAGCAAGTTCTTAAAAGAACTTTTGGGACGCTCGTTGTCACCTCATTACCAAAATAAGACACTTTAGCTAGGGGTGAGCATCGGTTCGGTTCGGTTCGGTTCGGTTCAAACCGAACCGAATATGTGAAAACCGAAATTAACCGTAAACCATATTTTTCAAAACCGAAAATCGAACCGTTTTTATAAAAACCGAACAAAAACCGAACCGAATTAATTCGGTTCGGTTTTCGGTCGGTTCGGTTTCATGGGCCAATGTGCATGGCCTTCAAGTTTTTAGCAAAATGGGGCTATTTAAATAACAAAATTTAAAAAAATATATGACATTATTGTATTTATGAATTGTTATATTACATAGAGTGAAAGATATTAGTATATATAGATTAAGGGTAGATAGAGAGAGTGCACAAAGAAGCACCGACATAAAATAGGAGAAGAAAGTGCGCTCAGTTAAGGGTTAATAAACATTAATATAAGTATATTGTGGGTAGTTTGATAAATTACTAAATCTAAATCGGTTTTCGGTTCGGTTCGGTTTCGGATGAAGAACCGAAAACCGAACCGTTATTTCAAATTTTTAAATTTTCAAACCGTAAACCGAACCGATAACCGAAAAACCGAACCGTTTTTCATATTTCGGTTCGGTTCGATTCGGTTTTCGGTTTTCAACCGTTATATGCTCACCCCTAACTTTAGCGACACATAAAAACGTCGCTAAAGTGTACAAAAACGTTGTTATTCAAGATTAACGACGTTTTTAGTGTCAAAAATTATTTGTCGTGTATTTCGTGGTCGCTAACACAAAAAACGTCGAAGGACATCGCTGGTCGCTAACACAAAAAACGTCGAAGGACGTCGCTACTGCGACGTCCAATAGCGACGTTGGCACGTCGCGAATATTCTAGTGGATAGCGACGTGTAGCGACAAAGAGTTGCTAATCCGCGACGTCACTTTTTGTTGCTAAACTTTGTTGATATTTCAGTACTTAGCGATATCGTTTGCGAAAGTTTAGTTACGAGGATGCTGACATGGCAAAAATTGTCATGTCAGTCACTTAGCAACGTTTGGTGACTGTTTGCAACATCTTCAGTACAGGCGAACGACGTTCCGATACACGATTTGCGACGTTAAATGGCGTCGTTAGCCATAGCTGAACGTCACTAAACTGCAAAAGAAAATAAAAAAAAATATGTTTGTTTATTTTTCATCTAAAATTTACCTGCAGTTTAAATTACAGTTTATAAATAGTAGACCGGAAGCAACCCACGTAGAAATCTCTGGGTTTGCTGAACCCTTCGGTGGAACATTCAACATCGGTAAAAAAAAATAGTTATAATATATCATCCACACAAACAAGTGATAAAAATGTTCCAATAATCAAATAAATAGAGTCAAACGATAAAAAGCCATAAGATAGCCGGGTGGAGACAAATCCATTACCAAATAGCTATAAAAAAGTTTGTCCAATAAAGACCCAAGAATGGGTCAACACAACACGCACATAATGTCAAACTAAGTTCTATGATTTATTGATACGCTGACTAGGCTGCTGACTTTGTAATTAGTTAATTTAATTGCAAAAAATTATTAAAAATTTATTTTAACTCCAAATAAATCCTAGAAAAATACAGAAAAATTCTAGAAAATTCTAAAAACTATGTCTTAGTGTTTAGAGCCTAGATAAAAGTTTGGTCTCAAAATCACTTCGTGTGACTCCATAGTAATCCCAATAACCTATAGAAAAATAATTTCTATAGGTTTTAATTATCCAAAAATTCTCAAAAATTCCAGAAAATTATAAAATAGTAAAATAAAATATTTGGGGCTATCTAGGGAACCTAATGCCCATATATAGTCTAATATTAATATATCTCATCTATAGGCCTAGGTACATAGCATTATGATTTAAAATCAAAACATTGATCTAAAAAAATATTCTCCAAAATAATAAATAAATTATAGGAAACCAAATGCTACAAACTACCCCCCTAAAGATTTCTGTCCTCAAAATTCAAACGTCTCTATTAGCACAATATAAATATATAAATCCTACAAGCAATCTAACAATAATTCTTAAGCTAAATCACGGAAATATAATGACTAGCAACATAAAGCAAACTAACTAATAATATTTAATCAATCCAGCATATTACCAACCAATTAGGCATGCACTATATCTAACAACTATAACTATGATAGGCTCTATAAACTCAACATCCTTGGATATGGGTCTCTTAGGCTCTGGGTATATATGGGTCAACTACCCTCTTTAACCTTACGGATCACATTACGCCTTGTCTCAACCATTGCGAACTAAAAGAAAAGAATAGATATGGTTAGAACAGTAGATACAAACATATCGAAGAAATCATGGACGGAATCAAACAAGATACAATTAAGAGACAATAAGATTCTAAGATAAAATAGACACATAGGATTAGGAATCCTATTTGTGGATGATATAATCTCTTAACTTTAACTCTATTCGCAGGCTCGCAGTAGTACGACTAACTTAAGTACTACCACGAGTTCGCAGTCTTTTGCGAAATTGGACATGCATGGGCCACCATAAAAACTTGTCACGTTCCGCTCCCAGTTTTTGGGATACGAGTAATAGCCAAGTATAACCTACGTCGCAGCATCGACGGTAGTATGTTGTCTATGATAACAATGGTCCACAACAAGCACAACACGCATATATATCATCCACAACTAAGTCATCAATATTAACCAAAAATATCATATCCAATATCTTAATATAATAATGATCAAATAATCACTACAACTCAGAAAAGTTTCGAAAACAAATCCGGATAGAAGAAAATAAAGTAGACAACTAAACTCCATAACTATAACTACTAAATAATGCGAATCCATAAGGAAGGAAATATGATAATTCGCATTAGTGCCGGAACCGAAAACTCTAGTGATGTTAGTGTCTCCAACATGCTCACCGTAGATCTCGAAACAAATCTCGTCGTCTAAAGCTGAAAAATAGTTATCCAGTCAGGATTGGAGCAAGATCACCATAACACTACATTACACAATATATTATACAAGCATGAATAAACGATAAAAGAAAATTAATTGAAGATAAGTATAGGCATGACATTGTATGATAAGGATGTACCTTTAAGACATGATAACAATATGAAGGTAGACTTTGAAATAACACTAAGACATGATAACAATAAGAAGGTAGACTTGACAAAAGAAGAACAATAGATTATGGAACAACAATGATTAAGTCACGTATACTGTGTGCTTTAGAATACCAACTTTCAGCATGTAGACGGCTTGGGGTATCCGTCGGTCATACATGTGGTGTATGACTGATATTATGCAATCAATGTATAGTGGGTCTGTATTTAATTCGTTGACCACATGCTTACTTCTTGTATTCCCCTGTCCGACTCACTCACAATACATGTCCACTACGATAAACATTAACAATACGATAAACTGTAAAAAAAAGGAAACAATGAGTAAGAGATGAACATGTATATATCCTAACGATTCTAACTCTCTGCACAATGGTAATCATGAACAATGACAACACGAATCATAAGGGAGTAATAGTGAAAAGATGACACGAATATACATGCAGTATAAAATAAAAGAAACATAGGTCATAGTGGTACTTGCCTGCTCCGATAGATGATAAAGTCACAACTCAAGACGTCGTAGCCCGATCTACCCCATCACATAAAAACCACAAGTTAGATCAACGATTCCCACCCTAAAAATCCTAGAAAGTGACTAATGGGTTAACTTAATAAATATTATTCTAATTCTGGAGTAAATCATCTAAAATCCTATTTTAACATATTTAATTCTGAAATAACAATCTAAACACAAATTTTTGGCCAAGAAAAGTCACGGTTCCAAATTTGGGACCCATGGCAAGCAAACCGAGACATACCGTTGACTAACTAGTCAAACATTATGACTTCAAAAGTTTGAGTGTGCAACATGGTAGATTTCGACTCCATGAGTGCATTGGAATCGACTGTGCCACAAAATCACGATTTGGTCAAAAGTTGTCGACATTATAGCTAACCATGACCAAATCAATGAATCGTTGACCAAATCTGACTTCTATGAATAAAATAAAATATTAGATGAAACTATAAATTTCTAGAAAAATTATATGTTGTAGATCTCGGTATCAACTCTCTAAAACTTCAAAGGAATCACGAATCTGAGTTCGGGATCCCTCGAAATCTCGAAAACCGCACGATGCATCAATTTTTGGACAACCGACACTCAATTAATTATCCAGAATTTCTAGAACAAAATTGCAGAAAATAAAACATATATTCAGAAAATAACCTCAATACGCTTCTAACAAAAAAACGGTGTACGAAACGGACGGCTAGATCAATGGCAAACGCTCTGCGAAGTCGATGACTCTACTAGAACTCTCCGACAAAAAGGCTGTTGGAATTTCCAGGTTTTACGAATTAACATATATATATATATATATATATATATATATATATATATATATATATAGGGAAGGAGAGGCAGTGAGCCGCGGCTAGTGGCTCAGGCTGCCACGTGGCAGAATCTGAACGGCTCTGGCTCCAGATCCTTTGGCTATGGCGCAGCCGGCTCGGCTCGAGTTCGAGCTCGACTTGGCTTGGCTATCCGAGTCCAGCTCGGACTTAGAATAGTTGGCACCCAGCTGTCCATTAGACTGACAACTGGGCCCCGCAGTTTGGCAGTTTGTGGCTGACATACGGCCACCATGGTTGACTGGACAGGCTGACTGGGCTGCTGACTGGGTAATTAGTTAATTTAATTACAGAAAATTATTTAAAAATTATTTTAACTCCAAATAACTCCAAATAAATTCCAAAAAAATTCAGAAAAATTCTAGAAAATTCTAGAACTATTATTTTGTGTCTAGAGCCTAGATAAAAAGTTTGGTCTCAAAATTACTTCGTGTGACTCCACAATAAATCCCAAAAACCTATGGAAAAATAATTTCTATAGGTTTTAATTATGCAAAAATTCCCAAAAATTTCAGAAAATTATAAAATAGTAAAATAAAATATTTGGGGCTATCTAGGGGCCCTAATGCCCAATATGGTCTAATGTTAATATATCTCACCTATAGGCCTAGGTACATAGCATTATGATTTAAAATTAAAACATTGATCTAACAAAATATTCTCCAAAATAATAAATAAATTATATGAAACCAAATGCTACACTAAATGTATAAAATAAATACATAAAGACCCAAGAAAAAAAAAAGCACAACACACACAACACAATATGTCCATAAGAAAAACTTGACTACAGAGTTTCCAATTTAGCACTTACCTAGCTAGCACTTACCATGAAATACTTAGCGATACCTAGCTAGCACTTACCTACATACATAGTATCTTGACTCGTGTCATGACACTATACCAATCATACCTACACTTGACACCATACCATATCTTATCGGATACTCACTCTATACACTCTAGATACTTTCATATAAATCCCAAACTTACCTTGACAATTACCCAATTCCTAAATATCTTATATATTTCTAGGATACTCACTCTATACACTCTAGGCCACATATATACTTAGATGGATACATATATTTCGTATCTTGGATATCAAAATATATCTAGGATATAATATACGTATGTTTCGTATCTTAGTATTTTTGGCGAATTTAAACTAAGACAATTATGACATATTCATATGTGATATTAAATGCTACATAGTCTGTGATTCATTGGGTTAAGTCTACACTATAATCACTTATAGACTTTTCAAATTAAAAGACACGAAATTTGGACCCTTTCAACTAAAATACACCTAAATTTTGATTCCAATATACTACAAAAAAAAAGTAGCTTTTTGGGACGGCTAAAATTCTTGCTAAAAAGTGTCTTACACGTCCCAAATTATTATTTGGGCCAAATTTTGTGATGGATTGAAATAGTGATATTAATGGCGTGACAAAAAAATTTGGGACGAAAAAATCGACCTAATTGGATTTTAGGGACGAAAAAACTAATCGTCCCAAAAGTGTGTGAATTATTATATTTTTATGACGGATTATTATACCATCCCAAAATATAAATATTTGTGACTAATAAAAATCGTCCTAAATAATAAGGGGCATATTGAGTCACAAAAGAATGTAGTTCATTTTTTAGGACAATTATAGATTCGTCCCAAAAAGTAATAAAAATCTTAATCTTTTTTCATGTTCCTATAAAACATACAATTAAAAAACAACAAAATTCATATATAACTATATAAGTTCAGTTGCAAAATGAACTAAAAACTTTACATCATTATGCATCATTTACCGTCATTTACAAAATAAAGCCAAAGCATATTACATGCATCTATACCATCACTTACAAAATGAACCAAACATTAAGAATCTATACCATCATTTATACAATGAACCCAAAACATTAGTGGTAATAGAGACGGCTAAACAAAGCTATTTTCTATCTTTTTTTAGCTTTACTGATGCATAAATTCGAGAAACTATTAATGTTCAACTACTATCTCAATGCTGAAAATGAGAGTAACGATTTTTATTTGGATTTATTTTTCCGCGAAACATCGCTACTGCTTTCCTCTCTGGAGGCTTCATGGGAGCTCATTTGTCACCGCCATAGGAAAAGATTGTCATCAGGATATACGAAACATTCATCCTAAAAGAAGATATATATTTCATTGAGTATAATCAAAGACAAAACATAAAATGTGAGAGCGAACTCTCAAAAGTTGAAGATATATTGAACAAGAGAATGTCTGGATAGTGTCGCACTCGTCCGTATAATATATATGGCTTCCTAATTCAGAAAAAAGTTGAAATAGGAAAGTTGAAGGAGGAGCTGTCACTTACCAAAAATCGAACACACCATGTATCATTTTGGCACCTTATTCATTTCCTTTTCTGATAGAGAATAGGCTTTGGAGCTTGTACGTAACCTGACTCATGTTTTCATATACAGTAACCATTTTGCTATAAGAAAAGAAGATCTATATGTTAAACTATGGAAAAGAAAATCATATCTATCAATACATAAATGAACAAAGTAACTTATCTTCCGAATAGATTTGATTTCAAGTCTCGATCATGTAAATAATATCATGACGACACAAATAGTTAGTAACTAAGAAATTTTTTATATTAGCGTGCATGTATTTGAATACAACAATTATATAGACGACCTCAACAACCATTAGTTTATATCGAGTGTCGACGAAAATACTTGCATAGTATTCACCCACTTATTATTGCCAAATGACCAAAAAGGCTTTGGAAAGATTGTAGTATGGCAACTCCAATTTTTATTCCTTCTTCAAGGTTCCTTCCATAAAACAAATGCCAACACGACATAGGAACTTTCTAAAGATAAAGTCTCTTGTAAGTTCTTAATTCCAACTTTCTAGTTTTGAACTAGAAAATTACTTTTGCCAGTTCACAAGCCTTGCAACCTGGGGATGGTTTGGGATACTCCCAGATCATGTAGTATATATAGTACATGCAAGTTTAAAGGATTGTAGTGCGACACTTCCAAAAAATGCAGAAATGAAAAAAAAAAAAAAATTACTTACAAATTTTATAACAATTTAAGATGTATCCAACCTAGTGGGAACCAATCTGTCAAGATTTTAATTTTTTTGCATCCACAGGCCTCTTCATAAGCTGGGGTAAAGCTCCATACGTTACAATTCTTTGATTCCTACATTTTGATTCCTGCATTAGTGAGAGTTGTGGCATTGGGAAGCCCTTTATATGGTATGCTCACACTCAACAAAATGATGCTACTACCTTCTATCTCTATGGTCAGTTGGCTGGAATCACTAGTTCATAAAAACTGAAAGTGCATAAAACTGTATTTGGTGGTCGTATTGCAAACTATCATGTCTGATATAAAAGAAAACGAAGAAATGTATAAGCATCTAAATTACATGGAAGTAAAGCTATTTGGTTTTCATTTGGCATTCCAACGACACAATAGTATCATGAAAATAATAGTGATTATGAAACAATATATAATCATATGGCCTTACAAGCTATAGTATAAACGCTGGATATTTTCATCTCTTATGTGACTTTTTCCACATCATAAAGCATGAGTCAAAGATAGTTTATAACTTAAGTACACAAAGTATAGTAAAGATAAGTTATTAGGAAGGCAGTTCAACTAACAGAAATTAGATTAAGGAAAATAATGTTTGCCTCTAGTAAAAATAATGTTTGCCTCTAGTACACCGTTCTGCAGCAGTAACAAAATCTTTATATTCTAGATAATCACATTTCTAACAAAATTACTAGCATTTTATGAACATGATACTTAAAGCATTCACTACAAGAAAATGCATGTTCAGCGACATAAGCGGCATGTAGCTTGAAGTTAGATTTGTATAGCCAACGTATTTCGGCAACATATTTGGCTAATATCGCACACATGTCGTTATAGTCTTGTCTGAAAAATGTCATGAAATATAATCACTTTTGGCGACATATTATATTTTTCATTTAAAATAACTTTTGGCGACATGTGTCTTGTGTGTCGCAGAAAGGTTATACATTACCAACATAACACATGTTGACGAAAGTCTAGTTCTTTATTTTATTTATTATTATAAAAATACTTTCTGCTATACAATATGGTGTTGCGAAAGCTAATATAGACAAATATAAATATACTTCCTGTTACACAATTTGACGTCGCGAAAGCTACATTATATTTTTATATTAATTTTTATTTTCACACATTTTTCAATATAAATGTAAAAAAAAATTATTTCAAAAATAACTTAAAAACATTGAAATTTGTTCAAAGAACTTGAGAACAAAAAACAATGCGTTACCATAAACACAACATGATATCCAATATAATGTCTTCAAACATCTCTTCATAAAATAGTCCAATAATGCAATATTTTAACAACTTCAAGTAGCTCATTCAAAAATAAATTTATTGTATTCCACAAACGTATTGTATTCCAGCTAGACAAGTATAATATAAACAAAAACACATGAATTTAATATCTTTCCAAAAAAATTAGCCCACAATAGATTTCATGATATAAATGTCTTCCCCAAAAATTGGCTTGTTGTCTATGTGATCCTACAAACAAAAATTAAAGAACGAAAACTGTAAGTAAAACAAAATATATACTAAAAGAATGACAGGTTTAAGATACTCATATGCAAAAAAATCTACGCACACATATATATATACATTATCCCGTATATCCAGTACAGGTTTAAGGGACTTACATGTAAAAAAATCTACACACCCAAAAAATCATATATATATATATAATAAAAAAATTAATATAAAATATTAGACTTGCAGACACATAATATATATCATATCTTAATATGTCAAGATTTGCAGAAACAAAATTTAAAGTTATAATTCGCTTTTTGATGGCACTAGCATAACATGAATAGAACATTTCAATTAAGTTTTCTCTTCCATTTTGGACCTTAAAAGGTCCAGATGTATGCAAACTTGCCTCATTTTCACTGTAGAGGTCGTCTCCGCAAAGTATATTCTGCCATATTTTTATGGGAAATTTATGAAATGCCCAAAAACTAAAAAAGTTTCATGAAAAATCCACCGCTAAAACAACTTTCATCGCGAGTCCAGAATTAGAGAAACTTATTCAAAGCGGGTTCCAAATGACCCTTTTCCCCTTCTAATTTATTCAAAGCACCCGCGAAACATACTCTTGAAAAAAAAAAAAAAGATTTCGATTCTTCATCTTCTTCGTTACGGTGCTCACTTTCTATTCTTCCTCTTCTTCGATACGCTGCTCACTTACGAATCTAGGTTTTCTTCTCCAAAATCTTTTCATGTCAAAACGGAGGTCAAAACATCATTTTTTTTGCGATTCTGAAATTTCGAAAGTCCGTCTAACGGAGAATCGGTTACTTTCAGGCTCCTCGAAAATACGCTCGTTTTGCGACAAACCCGACCTCGTTTCGATCTCCCAGTAAAAAGTTATGGCTTTCCAAACTTTCAACTCGCCATTCTCCGTGGTAAAATCACGAAAAATGGTCATTTCTAGTGTTAAAACGCAGGAGAATAGTCATTCTCCGTACTAAATGACGGAGAATGGTCATTATCCGTGTCAAAACCACGGAGAATGGTGGTAAAATCACTTCTCCGTGATATTAACACAGATAATAATCATTCTCCGTGATCTTTTCACGGAGAATGGACATTCTCCGCCATTTTTTACAACGGAGAATGGTCATTCTCCGTCTTTTTCAACACGGAGAATGATCATTCTCCGTGATATTAACACGGAGAATGACCAATCTCGTGTTAACATGGAGGAGAATGGTCATTCTCCGTATTGAAAAAGACGGAGAATAACCATTCTCCGTGTTAAAACATGGAGAATAGCTATTCTCCGTACTAAAAAAGACGGAGAATGACCATTCTCCATGTTAACACGAAGAATAGCTATTCTCCGTACTAAAATGACGGAGGAAGACGGAGAATAACCATTCTCCGTGTTAAAACACGGAGAATAACCATTCTCCGTGTTAAAACACGGAGAATAGCTATTCTCCGTACTAAAAAGACGGAGAATGATCATTCTCCGTGTTAAAACCACGGAGAATAGCTATTCTCCGTACTAAAATGACGGAGAATGGCCATTCTCCGTCACTTTACCACGGAGAATGGTCATTCTCCGTAATATTAACAAGAATAATAATCATTCTCCGTGATCTTTACACGGAGAATGGACATTCTCCGTCATTTTTTACAATGGAGAATGGTCATTCTCCGTCTTTTTCGACAGGGAGAATGGTCATCTCCGTGATGTTAACACAGAGAATGACCAATCTCGTGTTAACATGGAGGAGAATGGTCATTCTCCGTATTGAAAAAGACGGAGAATGATCATTCTCCGTGTCCGTGTCCATTCTCCGTGTTAAAACCACGGAGAATAGCTATTCTCCGTACTAAAATGACGGAGAATGGCCATTCTCCGTCACTTTACCACGGAGAATGACATTCTCCGTGTTAAAACCCATAGAAAATTGTCATTCTCCGTAGTTTTTAACACGGAGAAATGCCATTCTTCGTGGTTTTTAAAACGGAGAATAGTCATTCTCCGTCATTTTAGTACGGAGAATGATCATTCTCCGTGGTGGAGAATGGTCATTCTCCGTATTTTTAACACGGAGAATTTTTTTTTTAAAAAATTTTGTCAGGAATAAAGAGTTACGTTCTTCTTTCAAAACGATGATAATTCTTATGGAAAAGAAGAAGAAAGATCTCTCCACAGTTGACCTAATCGTCGAAAAATTTCAAATGTCTCCACGATGAAGATGATGATGGTGATGACGAGCGATGATCTGAGTTCGACTGAAGAAAAGCACACCGAACTACGAACGATCTTTGCGATCTCTGCTGAAGATGAGAGCAATGGAATTCAGATTTCTCGTAAAGAAGAAGACGAAAATCGCAATCCAGATCTGAGTTTTTTGAATTCAAATACATATAGATGACCAATTCGCGCGGAGGGGTAGTTTCGGTATTATAAAAATAGCAGTTTCCAGCGGGTGGCATCTAAAAGGGAATCTTGGAATATTTAACGTGAAAATACTAATTCTGGATATTTTATAAAACTCATCCAGCGGGTGGACATTTCATAAAAGCCCACCCCGAAATTGGGTTTCTCAGCAATTTCCATTATTTTTATTGTAGTGGTCGTCTCCGCAAGGTATATTCGTAAAGATGTTCATCAATTAATGTGCATGTATTTGAAAAATCCATAAAATAATATGGCACAAGAATTAAATATATCCAAATTTCTTGGCAGTTAATGATATAAAAGACTATTGAGGCCGTCGAAACATTAACCAATCAGATATGCTTCAGGTGCTGCATTTGACACTTGTCAAGCTACCGACGCTTAGCTCGTGCATCTTAACCATATAAAATTTAAAAAAAATCTTCTATTTCAAGAAAAGTCTGTAAATAAACTACGCGAGTAAAGCTCGCCAGATCTTAGAACAATGGGCTCCTGGTTCACAAATAATATGACAACACCAGCTAACAGACAGACGGGAACGACTATGTGGAAGGCACCACTCAGTTAACTGATTTCCTATGTAATGCAATCACCCTGAACATGAATCCAGACTACAGAGGACTAGGAAGGCACCACTTAGTTAACTGATTTCCTATTAATGCAATCATTATCAACCTTCTCACAGCATGTTGCTCACAAACTAAGAAGTTGAGGGTTCATAATAGGGAAAGATCAAAGGAAATAAAGTTATAACTATAGGTTGACTAAAATGTCAACAATGCAATTTACTTTGTACAAAATTTTATCGACTTATAACAGAAGAAATTTAACAAACCCAAATCCAGTTTCGATGAAACAAGACTTCAATGCAGAGTCCCTGATCCAAGTTAATAGTGTTTAGATTTGGTTTGGGGTTATGAAAAGCTTGTAAAAATAGATTAGGAAGATCCATACTTTGCAACATTGAGAAACCTAAAGACCACCACAATATTAAGTCACAACCTCAGATAAGCTTCTAAGCTCTAGTTATCCAGACTAACAATTTATATCTAACAACTTGGAAGCATTCAACGTGTCAGGTACCAATGAATTCACAACCTCAGATGCCCTATTGTTGTAATTAGTTGCCCAGAAAGAACCATATATCATTCTAGTCCATTAATCTACACTACCAATTGTTGGTTTGCAATATTTTTTACCAAACTGTATACAGTATAAAATCATTCTAAGAAATAGCATATATTCTAGCAAATATCAAAATCACCTGTACTTTTTTTTTAAATCCACGAGAATTAAGATCTTTTGAACCATGAAACTGTACTCTTTCTAACCCATTAGCTATCACTTTAGATGGAATGTTGTGGACACCGAAACTTGAGAAAACACTGCACAACCATTCACATATATGTAGATATTAAAGCATCAGTAAAAATAAATTATAATCTATAACAACAACAACAATAAAATATTATAATCTAACAAACAAAAAAAGAGATGAATTATCATGTTCATACACCGAATTTTTCAACTGCTAGGTGTCTAATTTGGGAACATAGTGCTGAGAGCATCATATGTGGGCCAAGTTATGCTTGAGAATGGACACCAAGATGCATAGAAGAGAAGGGAAGAACAAGCACTTCTTGGAAGTATGTCAAAAGTATCTCTATTCACCTTCCAAATAGAAAATACAATCAGTTTTCTCTCACATTATAATAAGCAAGCAATTGATCCAAGGCCGGTTTGATTACAAAGTGGAAAATGTGTGGAAAATAAATAATTCCATGGAATTATTTTACTAGAAAAAATTCCATGGAAAAAAATTCACGGAATTAATTTGGGTGTTTGATTGTCGTTATTTGCCATATTCCATGGAAATTGATTTTTTCCTATGGGCTGGGCCAGTTTAAATTTCCACAAATTTGGAGAAAAATATGAAAAATGATAGATTTTTGAAAAATAATTCCATGGAATATATATGCTATCAAACACTACAATTGATGGAAAATTTGTGATGAAAATATTTTCCATGAAAAAAAAGCTCAATCAAACACAGCCTAAGATTATGTTTTCAATAGGTAATTCAAACAGACCCCTGAGACAAAGCAGAACAAATATGCACAAAATCAATTACCTTAACCTACAATAATATTCACCAATAAAAGATTAATGTGATTACTAGTTCACTAATAGTCTCTCAAGTACTAGTCATAAACGATTTTAGGAGGTACAAAACTTCAGATTACTCAACAAAGTGATGGTGTAATCAAAGAAAGAAGAAATAAATTAATATATACCTTCTTAGCACATGACGTAAACCAAGATCACTACAATCAATCTCTCCAGTTACTATAGGAATAAATTAGGGATCAACATTCTTCAAAAGATAGGTGTCATAAGCACTTGCCTAACTTGATCAACCATATACTTTCCTCAAATCCTTGGACAGAAATTTTCACCCACTTTCCTCAAATCCTTAGACATATTTTTTTTTTTGCTAATGGCATTCGAAAGAAATATAAACATGCAATAAAAGGTAGAAAACAAAGTCCATTGGCCTGTCATATATATGGTCCCTCAACCTTGGTATCATGGTCTGGTAATTAACCACACAATAAGAACCCAAATATGATCCAAAAGGTTATCATCAAGCTTATATACAAAGATCAAAAGACAACCCTAGTAATTGTGTATACCAAATTAGCTTATTAACCGAGGATTTATTCATGTCAGGTCTAGACATGGTAAATTGTAATGCCAGAAATAGATCCACATTGCATTATCTATAACAAGCAACTTCAAATTACAAAATGACATGACATCGTGCACTTAGAAACTTGTAAGGAAACAATCTAAAGCAGACATAGATCATCTTAAGAAGTCAGTTCTCCTAACATGTTAACAATATTCATTTGGGCCGAAAAATTATTTACTGGCAAACAAAAGCATTTGCCCAAGAATATAAGTTTCAGAAAGTTGTCGGAGTTCCACTAAAGCCCGAGAAGCACCAATAAAATAGTTAAAGAAACTTCCCATTAAAAATTAACAAACAAAAAGGAATAAGAAAATAATAACTTATAATGTACTTGCTTGTTCACAACAAAACAGTTAGTAAGAAGTTCAGTTAATATAGTAAGAAACCTTTGTATAGATCAATAATGCTTTTAAACCACTGGGGATGTGTGAATATATATATATATATATATATATATATATATATATATGTGTGTGTGGATGGAATAAGGGTAAATTTTATTCCATCGCAAATCTCAGTAGAGGTATTACAATACACTATTCTCACAACTCTCCCACCCCGGTTAAGGGGCCATTCCAGATACATCGCATTCTAAATTACGTAGAATTCCTACGGGAGGATTTTAAGGCCCTCGAAGATACGCATGTTACGTTCTCGCCAAACATGCCAGACCGATGCTACAAGGCAGACTCTGGCCGTCTTGGCCCAACCCTGTTCCATACCTCGACGATCCCTGATCCAGGAGATGATCCCCCGGATATCTCTATCATTTCCTCCTCCTCCCAGCGACCTCCCACACTGCTCAGCCCAAATCTACCAAGCCACAGGACACTCAAAGAAGAGGTCCCATGGATTCGTCCTCTACGCCACATAGGACACACTTCGGGTCAGAGACCTGCACCCCAAATCTGAGAAGTCTGTCCTTCGTCAGCAACCGGCCTAACAAAAGTTTGTAGCAACAGAGCTGCATCTTGCTGGCTACCCCCTTTCTCCAAATGAAGTCGAAGTCCGCAATCCTGTCGTGGAGAGTCTGGACCAGATCGTAACAGCTTTTGAAGCGGAAACCTGCTGTACCCCCATCAGCATCCGGCGGGTCCCATCTCCAAAAATCTCCAGGCTGGTGAGGATCAATAGGCACCTGGCGGATCTCCTCTCCAAGATGTACTGTGTATTGGTAGTCCTCTGGCCTCCAAGTCCCATCTCTGAGGATACGTTTGCATTTCAGCCCTCTGCCTGCCTCTCTGTCCTAATGCTCACCTAAGGACTCTAGCAGGGATCTCTTGCCCATCCAAGGATCAAGCCAAAGATCGGTGTTCGCCCCATCCCGCATGACCCGACAGATAGTAGACTGAAGAACCGATCTACATCTAAGGATCGCCTTGAAGTGGACCGAAAAGTTGTTATCTAATCCACAACCCCAAAAATTTCTCCGCCGCAGATATCTATTGGCCATCCACTCTGCCAAGAGAAAGCCGTCCTTGATGAACTGTCACACTATCTTCAACCGAGAGGCCTCCCATACCGATATCAGTGGTCTCAACCCCACCCCCTTCCTCCCTAGGCCGGCACAGTTGCTCCCATGAGATCGCTTGCATTCCTCCTCGCCAGATGAAATTTGCACATATGCTCTCCACCTACCGGATGGTGGCCACCGGAATCTGAATCGACTGCAACCAGAACATAGCAATGCCAGAGATGACAGACCGCACTAGCTCAATACGACCGCCAAAGAAAAGCCCAGCCGCCTGCCAACCTTCGACCCACCTCTACGCAAACTCCAGCAGACTATGACAATCCAGATCCCGAGCGTAATTAACAGTCAGTGGTACCCCCAGGTATTTGACCGGAAGGTCACCTTTCTCCACTCCCAGAGCCAGGGCCTGTTCCTCCTTCAAAGAACACCGAGCACTAAAATAGACTCTGTTCTTATCCCTATTAAGCTGAAGTCCAGACATCCGTCCAAACTCCTCCATAATCTCTGACACCGCACGCATCCCTCTCATAGGTGGTTGTAAGAGCACCAATAGATCATCAGCATAGATCAAGTGAGACACCGCTGGCTGTACCAACATAAAGAGAGGGACAATCTTCTTGCTATGAACTGCCAGCTCCATCAAACAGGTGAAGTACTCCATCACAAGTGTGAACAGGTACGGGAATAGAGGATCTCCCTGCCGAAGGTCCCTGTTGCTCCTGAAGAATCCGTATGGAGTACCCTGGATGAGTACCAAAAATGTGGGAGAGCAGATGCACTCCCTCACCCTCGCTACCCACACCTCATCAAAATCCATGGCAAGCATAAGGTGACAAAGAATGTCCTGATTTACAGTGTCATAGGCTTTCCTTAAATCAAACTTCATATATGCCTTCATTTCCCCTGGTTTGTTGAAGCCTCTCACCATCTCGTGGGCCAGTAGACTGTGTTTAGCTATCGAACGACCCTTAATGAAAGCTGTCTGATTTCATGAAACC
Organism: Iris pallida; assembly: GCA_029216955.1. NCBI lineage: Eukaryota > Viridiplantae > Streptophyta > Magnoliopsida > Asparagales > Iridaceae > Iris > Iris pallida. Next base: position 71,728 of record JANAVB010015662.1, read on the forward strand.
AGCTCTGCATAATCCTTTTCATGTGCCGGCACATAAGGTGTGTAATTATCTTATACAGATAATTACAACACGCAATAGATCTGAAGTCAGCAAGGGATGTCGCGCCCTCCTTCTTTGGGACCAAGGTCAGAAAGGTGTGATTCAGTTCCTTCGGCAACTTCCCTTCCGAGAAGAACTCCTGCACCACCTCTAGGACTGGGAACTTAAGCAAGCCCCAGTGTCGCTTATAGAACCACTAGAGAAGTCATCTCGCCCCGGGGCCCCATTGGGATCATCTACCTGCATCACAATAGCCCCCACCTCCTCCATAGTCACAGGGGCCAACAGTAGACTATTCCCAAAGGGCGTCACCAGCCTCTTTGGGACAAGATTCTGGAACGTGGAGAGATAATCTGACTGATGATACAGGTCCGAGTAGTACCTGACTGTCTCCTCCTGAATCTCCACCGGATCTCCGACAAGCCTGCCCTCACCACTGAGGAGTCTGGGAATGATATTCCTGTGCTGTCTGGTACGGATCACATCATAAAATAAAATAAGTATACAAGATAACCAATACAAATGTGGCCAAAGAACCAAGGTTGTAAAAGGCGTTAGGCGCTAGTTAGACGTGCACCTAGCGCATAACCTGCGCCTAAGTAGCTGCAGTTCACAAAAAATGGCAGTGACAAAGAAAATAGAATAAGACTAATATAAGGTAAAGAAGTGGAAGCTATCAAAATTAAACTAAATCTAGTACAACTATAATACAAATAAAATAAATGTTATAACGTTCCAAACAACTTAGTAGGTGCTCTTTGACAATGACAAGAATCCTTCAAAACCTTTCAGTACACTTGCACATTGATTTGAATCATGTAAATAACTAGTCTCCAGGTCATAGACATTACAAGATATAGCAAATCATATCAAATGTGTTCAACCATGAACATTTAACACAAATAGACTGTTTATAATATCTCATGCCACAAGAAAGAAAATAAGTTAATTCCTAGTCGTTCAATCATTTCTTTTCCTAGTCCGAGATGCATATATTATCATAAGGTACAAAACCAAAAACTAGACTAGCTGAAAACTGTTTACATGAATTCAGTACCTATATTGACAAATTTATGAATAAAAATATAAACTACATCTACCACAGCTAATAGTACAAAAGTTAATCCTAACTTTTAATCCATATTAGAGAATATAACAATATCATGCAAGAATAATATATTGTTATAATATAGCTAAGGCACGAGCTAGTTTTGGATCCTAGAGTCAAGATTGAGTTTTGTAATTGGGCATGTTGGGTATCATAACATCACCAACTAGCTCTTACGGTTTGCAGCAGCAGCTCCATGATGGCGTTTTTTTGTAACGAGATTGATTTGGATCATATCCACATTCCTCTGCACCATAAATAGCCCTACATGGTGTGGCATCCATGTAGTCATCGCTCTTGAAGGGCTTTCCAGATTTGACCTGTATGCTTAAACAATATTACTTGGTACCAATTTTCATTGTCTATTATTAAAAAAAACTATGGATATAGGCCCAGGTAGAACTTACAAGCTCGTGGAATCTGTAATAGTTTATCCATGTCTTCTATTGGCCGTTTATCTTGTACTTATTGACCTTTCCCAGAAGAATAGAGCATGAATGAACATGTTCACAAGCAAGTTCATATTTCCCATCGCTTCTAGCAAACAAAGCCTCTGAAAATCATTATTTATGTGGTTAATCCCAAAATACATATTATACCTAAATATAAAACCAAAAATTCTAAAATCAAAGAACCATTTGAGAGTAGAGAAATTGAGTTAGTACCTATTTGCAATGGTGACTCCCCCTTTGTTAAGTATAGATGGATTGGTGTTAGAGCAACAAAAATCCTAAACTCAAACAAAAAGCAATAATTATATAAATATAAATTAGGTGAAAACAATGTTATAACTTAGAAATATCTCCTTAATAACAAATGTTTTTGTCACTCTCACTATGCGATCGCCAAACTCGTCACGCCACCATCAACTATGTCACGTCGTGTGAACCTTGCTATGACACTGTTAACCTTGCAAGCCATCGTCAGCCTTGTTGTGCCTCCATCAGCCGCGTAGGGCCATCGTAGCAGAGGAGGGGGGATAGAGAATAGGGGATCTGTCAGCCACGTCATGCTGCTGTCAACCGTGCTGTTGTCATCAGGCTCGTCGTCGGGACATTAACCTCCGTCAGCCTCATCGCACCATCATAGCAGAGGATGGAAGAGAGAATAGTATATCTGCATATTTTTCGTTGAGAGAAGGAGCGATTACCAAATTATTTTCGTAGAGAGAGATGAGACGACATCAAAATTATTTTTGGTGAAAGTGCGGGACAAATTATTTTTGGTGAAATTTTAATTTAGCGTCGTTTCTCTTAAGTAGTCTTAGTATTTGTTTTGGAGGCAAATAAAATGTTGTAAAAGAAATACTGACTTATTGCAACTTTGCTATTAACATTCTAATATTTTTTGTATCGCTCAATTATGTTGTGAAAAATATTCTTTGTAGCAAATAATTTTACTCTCAATTTGCGGAGCCGAATTGGAGTGTGCCAACTGTTTTGTGTCAAAACAGTTGGAACAACTATGTTTTTGTTGCTTAAAAATTGTGAAACCAACTTTTACAATGAATTTGTAAATTTTGTTGCAATTATCTATTTTTTGCACCAAATATTTTTTTTGCAAAAAACTATCCCAGAAAGTGAATTTTCTTGTAGTGAGCCGAAAGGTAACACATTTCGTCATGATTTGAAATTAACCAAGATTTACTGTTTGTATGGGAATAGTGAAAAGGTAAAAAAAACTTTCACAACTTGCCATAAAATGCCGTAAATGAGACTTTAATTACAACGTGTCGTAAATGCTAAATTATCTTATAGTGTAAGGGAAGAAGCTCACAATGAATGGGAGGAGGGAAGCTCATGGCTAACGATGGGAGGAGAGAAGCTATCGGCTAACGATAGGAGGAGAGTGTCACGTCCCCGATTCCGTAGAATCGATAGTCGTCCCCGGGCGTGATGCCGTGCGAACCTAAGTTACGATCGCACAAGGCATAGTCATAAGGTTATCTGAAACACAACGTCAAGTTAGAGTACGCAGAGAAATTGATTGACACAATTGAAATAGAAGTAGACTTTTCATTGATAATAAACTTCATTTACATGGACTTCATTACATTCATTGCCGCGCGGGCTACAACATGACTCGACTTACAAAATGAACGCCGATGAGATAGTCGTTCCATACATTACATCCCCTTTTTACAAGCAAAAACATAACACTTTCCACCTGCTATCGAGGCGAGTCGAGTCGTCATCTTCTTTTGGACTGAGTGCGGGGTCTTCTTCAAAAGGAATCCAGAAACACAAGCCTTCCCACGCGGACGAGGCTTCAAAAGGGTTCACTTCGCCTTGAGCTTTTAGGTGGCACGCCCTTCGTGGTTCGGGGTACCTGCGTGGAGAGCGAGGATCAGTACATTACACTTTGTACTGGTGCGTGGCAAGTTAAGTTCCAAGCTCTCATTTGGTTGATGAGTCTATATGACTTAGTTCATGAATGTTTCTAACCATCCTAATGAATTTCAAGCGAGCAATGCATAATGTAATTTACGTTGGAACTTACACCAGGCGGACCGTGCCGCGCCTTATGAAACTTACCGTGTTCTTCCCTGTCAATTGTTATCATTTTCATACCAAGTGCAATATTACGTGTGATTGGTCACTGGCATAACAAGCCATCCTGGACTCTATAACTTTTGTTAGCCGGGGCCCTTGCAGCGCAAGTAGCGAGCCCCGCTGCAAGTCCCCGCTTAATCCGTGCTATCATCCAGCACAGCTATACACCGTGTTTCCTTTCTTGGCCGAAACGGTCCCATGGCCTTGGATTGCCGTTACGGGAAAACTTTACCTTGTCGACAAGTTGTCCAATGACCGAGTTCAGACAATATTTAGTTATTAAGGTCTAGCCTACATTCTTTTTGAAACTTGATCAATTCACCGTGTCCGTGCCCTTGCATTCATTCTTTCATCCGCAACAACACTATTGATTTGCTTAAGAAGGGGTCGAGAAGAGAAGGATCAGTCACTCACCTTGAGTTTACTTCGGCGAGAGGACTTGTTGGCCGCGCTAGACGTCGCCAACGCGATTACCTGAAATCGCACAAGCAACCGATTAGAACACTGCATTATTCAAGGAGTTCGATAGGAAATGCGAGTTCGAAATGCAAGCCATGAAAACCATCGAAAACATTCACGAAAACGCATTCAGAAAATAAAGCCAAAACCAACGCAAGAGGCGTGAAAAGCAGAGCAACGGGAGGTCTCTCCCGACTCAGCCGCAGAGTCAATCCTCGAGGCGCAACCCGCTGAATATGGGACTTGGTTCCGAAGAAGACATTCCACAACGAGGAATGGATCTTAATTCAACCGTTCCCGTTCGATCGACTCGGTCGATCCCGACCTATCGGTCCCGACCGAATCGATAGCGACAGTGTTCATTTCTCGCGCACCCCGTGGACAAGTACGGGGCACGATGTAGGGACGGGACACTACACCATAACCAACTAAGAAAAAGTTTCGTCCTCGAAACTTAAAATAGAACCTACCTCTACCAGAATAATGAAGGGAACTTTTCCTTCATTTCTGACTCAAGCTCCTACGTCGACTCTTCGACCGAATGGTTCCTCCAGAGGACACGGACGAGGGGAATAGCACGGTTGCGGAGAAGTTTATCCTTGCGCTCCAAGATTTGCACCGGCTCTTCGACATATGACAAGTCCGCCTTCAGGTCCAGCTTACCCAAATCCACAACATGGCTCGAATCATACACGTACTTCCGCAATTGCGATACGTGGAAGACGTCATGTACCTCTGACAACGCAGGCGGCAAGGCGATTTGGTAAGCTACCGGGGCGACTCGCTTCAATATTTCGAACGGGCCAACAAATCTTGGGCTCAATTTCCCCTTCGCACCGAACCTGGAAACTCCCCGCATGGGCATAACTTTCAAGAATACATGGTCGCCTTCCGAGAACTCGAGGGGGCGTCGGCGCGTGTCGGCATAGCTTTTCTGCCGGCTTTGTGCTATCTTCAATCTCTCTCGTATTAACTTGACCTTCAGCACGGTCTGCTCCACCAACTCCGGACCAAGTATCTGTCGTTCCCCGACTTCATCCCAGCAAATGGGCGATCTGCACTTCCGGCCGTACAAAGCTTCATACGGCACCATTTGGATGCTGGACTGATAGCTGTTGTATGCAAACTCGGCCAGCGGTAGATGGACGTCCCAACTTGACTTCAAGTCGATCGCACAGAGTCGTAACATGTCTTCGAGAATTTGGTTCACCCGCTCTGTTTGGCCGTCAGTCTGAGGATGATAGGCTGAACTGAACTTCAACTTGGTCCCCAGTGCTGAATGAAGACTACTCCAGAAGCGCGCTACGAACCATCCATCCCGATCAGAGACGATAGAAACTGGGACCCCGTGCAGCCGAACTATTTCATCAAGGTATATCTGAGCAAGGCGGTCGACGCTCCAAGTAACTTTGATGGCGATAAAGTGCGCTGACTTGGTTAGTCGATCGACGATGACCCAGACAGCGTCGTTTCCCCGCGGCGTCCTCGGCAAGCCAACAACGAAGTCCACAGTGATGTGATCCCACTTCCACTCTGGAATGGCGAGGTTCTGCATCCCCCCGCCCGGTCGCTGGTGCTCGGCTTTTACTTGTTGACAGGCCATACATTTTGACACAAAGAGCGCTACGTCCCTCTTCATGCCGTGCCACCAAAAGACAACGCGGAGGTCCTTATACATCTTGGTGATGCCAGGATGCAAGGAATATTTTGTATAATGCGCCTCCGACATTATCTCCTTTCTAAGTTCTGCGTCGTCCGGTACGCATAGCCGTCCCTTCACGCACAACACTCCCGACTCGTCCTCTGCAAAGTCGGACGCTTTCCCTGTCGATATCAGCTTCCGCATCTTCTCCAGGTATGGGTCGTCCTTCTGTGCAGACTTGATCCTCTCCAGTAGGCTCGGTTCCACCCGCAGTTGCGCTAGTTTCACGTCTCTGAAACGAACTCGGAGTTCAATGCCCATTCCTTCCAAGTCACGCAGCAGTCGATCGTTGATGCATAACGAAGCTAAGTACTTCCGGCTCAGCGCATCCGCTACCACATTTTCCTTGCTCAGCGTGTAGTCGATTGATAAGTCATAGTCTTTGATTAGTTCGAGCCATCGCCTCTGCCGCAAATTCAGTTCTTTCTGGGTGAAGAGATACTTGAGGCTTTTGTGGTCCGTATAAATCCTGCACGCCACACCATAGAGATAGTGACGCCACAGCTTTAACGCAAACACAATCACCGCTAATTCTAGGTCGTGCGTGGGGTAGTTCTTCTCGTGCGGCTTCAACTGCCGGGAAGCAAAAGATATCACCTTATCCCACTGCATGAGCACACATCCCAAGCCCTGTCCAGAAGCATCACTGAAGATTTGAAATCCCTCCGTCCCTTCAGGAAGAACAAGTATCGGGGCCGAAACGAGCCGTTGTTTGAGCTCCTGGAAGGAAGCTTCACATTCGTCTGACCACTTGAATGCGACTCCTTTCTGGGTGAGGCGAGTCAACGGCGATGCGATCTTCGCGAAGTCCTTCACGAAGTGTCGATAGTATCCCGCCAAGCCTAGGAAGCTTCGAATTTCGCTAACTGATGCGGGCCGTTTCCAATCAGCAACTGCCTCGACTTTCTTCGGATCGACTGCGATGCCCGCGGCGGAGATGATGTGCCCAAGGAATGAGACGCTGTTCAGCCAGAACTCGCACTTACTCAACTTCGCGTACAACTGATTCTCTCGAAAGGTTTGGAGTACCGTCCGCAGATGCTCTGCATGTTGCGCTCGATCCTTCGAGTAGACGAGGATGTCGTCGATGAAGACTACTACGAACTTGTCAACGAACGGACGGAACACCCGATTCATTAGATCCATGAAGACGACAGGGGCATTTGTCAGACCGAACGGCATTACCAAGAACTCGTAGTGGCCATAACGAGTACGGAAGGCAGACTTCGGCACGTCATCTGGCTTGACTTTGAGTTGGTGATAACCCGATCGTAGATCAATCTTCGAAAACACCGTTGCACCTTGGAGCTGGTCGAACAAGTCGTCGATGCGGGACAGGGGATATTTGTTTCGGACGATGACTTTATTCAATTTCCGATAGTCGATGCAGAGTCGCATCGATCCATCCGTCTTCTTCACGAACAGCACGGACGCACCCCACAGCGAGACACTCGGACGGATAAACCCTCTGTCAAGTAATTCCTGAAGTTGTGCCTTCAATTCTTTCAATTCTGCAGGGGCCATTCTGTACGGAGCCTTCGAGATCGGCCGGGTGTCGGGGAATGTGTCGATGGTGAACTCTATTTCTCGATCGGGCGGCATGCCGGGTAGCTCGTCCGGGAACACGTCTGAGAATTCTGCCACAACGTCGGTCTGACTCGCGTTTGCACCATCCTGTCGCATGTCTCGAACGGAAGCTAGATAGCCTTCGCACCCGGAATGCAACATCCGTCGAGCAGATATTGCGGAGATCACCATGCAGGTCGGTGACGCCTCACCAAACGAGTAGCAGAATTCAGGCACTCCAGGTATGCGGAATGTGACCTTCTTTTCAGCGCAGTTTATGGTTGCGTTGCACGGCCCGAGCCAATCCATTCCCAGAATGATGTCAAAGTCCTTCATGTCTAGAACTATCACATCCAGACCGATCTTTTGACCGCCGATACAGATAATCCCGCCGGCGCAAGCTAAGTTTGTGAGAATTGGTGTGCCCGAAGGTGTGCTTACGCTAAGGTCGAGATCTAATGATATTACAGGAAATTTGTGCTCGGCGGCAAAGTCCGCCGATATAAAACTATGTGAAACGCCTGAATCAAATAACACACGAGCAGACACATTATTGAATTTTAGTAATCCTGACACTACTGTATCTGATGCCTGACACTACTATATCTGATGCCAGCGCTTCGTCTCGAGTCATGGCTTAGACGCGGCCCTGAGTGTTGGGGCGACGATCTTGGCCATTTTGCGGTGCAGGTTGAGTGGGCGGAGGAGGTCGGGGCGCCTGCCCTCGATTCTCTTGGCGGTGTTGTTGTGGTGGTGCGTTGGGACGATTTGGTCTTCGACACATGCAGTCTCGAGCTCGGTGGCCCCTTTCTCCACAAACGAAACATGCTCCCCCGGTGAAGCAGTGGTTGGCATCGTGTCCGAGATTGTTGCACTTGGTGCATCGAGGTAGTGTGTTCTGCCCTCTATAGCCGCCGTTGTTTGGACGCTTTGACGCGTAATTGTTGCCTCCCGTATAGCTAGGACGTTTGTGATTGGAGTGGCGCACAACGTCGTCAGCACCGGAAGGATGCAGGTTCTCAAGGCGGAGTGCGTGATTCAGAGCCTCGCCCACGGTCTTGTACTCCGGGACCCCGACATGCGCACCGATAGAGTGTCACAGACCCACTTCGAACCGTCGCACACGGCACTCTTCAGTAGGCAGAAACTGACTAGCAAACTTAGACAATTTGTTGAATTCTGCGACATATTGTTCCACTGTCCGGCTCCCTTGCTTCAACTGCATGAATTCATTTTCCTTCGCTTGACGAACGGCTGACGGAAGGTACTGGACTTCAAAAGCTTGGCGGAACGTGGCCCAAGAGATCGGCGCGGTGGTGTTGTCCGGTCGGATCGCTCGCTTGCGCACGGCCTACCAGTCGTGCGCGTTCAACCGTAGTTGAAGTTGTGCGCAGGCGACTTGCTTCGATTCTCCAATGTCGAGAAGCTCGAAATGATCTTCCAGCTCTTCCAACCAGTCGATTGCCCTGGAAGGACCCTCGGTACCGCTGAAGGAAGTGCGGCACGCCTTCTTGAATTCGGACACTTCAAAGTTGTACTTTTTCGGTGCCGCTGGTTGACGCTCGGGATCCTCCGTGTCGACTTCAATGGGTTGGATCGCCGGCACGGTGACGGTAGGCGCAGTCGTAGAATTCCCGTTGGCCGCCATTGCCTGAACGATCTGTTGCAGGGTATCTAACTACTTTTGTTGAAGTTTGGCATGTGCGTCAAAGCGAGCTTCGAACTGGGCCTGTCATTCCTCTACCTGTTGATGCCGGTTCTCGGACTGGTTTCGCTGCGCCTCCATCATGCGCAGCATCCTTTCGATGGTATAGTTAAAAGGTCCGGCCCGCGGACGATGCGAACAACTAGAGCCGCTTGAAGCGCTCTGTTCTTGCTCGGTCGTAGGTTCCGTTACTTCTGCGATACGAAGGCAAACGCATCAGTCACAAATTATTACGGACTCATTGTACGGAACAACTTATCTCATCGATACGAGGTCAAAGGTTTTGGAACTCTAAACGCGAGGCCAAAGGATGTAAAGTCGTGCTCTGATACCATTATGTCACGCCCCGATTCCGTAGAATCGATAGTCGTCCCCGGACGTGATGCCGTGCGAACCTAAGTTGCGATCGCACAAGACATAGTCATAAGGTTATCCGAAACACAACGTCAAGTTAGAGTACGCAGAGAAATTGATTGACACAATTGAAATAGAAGTAGACTTTTCATTGATAATAAAACTTCATTTACATGGACTTCATTACATTCATTGCCGCGCGGGCTACAACATGACTCGACTTACAAAATGAACGCCGATGAGATAGTCGTTCCATACATTACATCCCCTTTTTACAAGCAAAAACATAACACTTTCCACCTGCTATCGAGGCGAGTCGAGTCGTCATCTTCTTTTGGACTGAGTGCGGGATCTTCTTCAAAAGGAATCCAGAAACACAAGCCTTCCCACGCGGACGAGGCTTCAAAAGGGTTCACTTCGCCTTGAGCTTTTAGGTGGCACGCCCTTCGTGGTTCGGGGTACCTGCGTGGAGAGCGAGGATCAGTACATTATATTTTGTACTGGTGCGTGGCAAGTTAAGTTCCAAGCTCTCATTTGGTTGATGAGTCTATATGACTTAGTTCATGAATGTTTCTAACCATCCTAATGAATTTCAAGCGAGCAATGACAAGCATAATGTAATTTACGTTGAAACTTACACCCGGCGGACCATGCCGCGCCTTATGAAACTTACCATGTTCTTCCCTGTCAATTGTTATCATTTTCATACCAAGTGCAATATTACGTGTGATTGGTCACTGGCATAACAAGCCATCCTGGACTCTATAGCTTTTGTTAGCCGGGGCCCTTGCAGTGCAAGTAGCGAGCCCCGCTGCAAGTCCCCGCTTAACCCGTGCTATCATCCAGCACAGCTATACACCGTGTTTCCTTTCTTGGCCGAAACGGTCCAATGGCCTTGGGTTGCCGTTACGGAAAAACTTTACCTTGTCGACAAGTTGTCGAATGACCGAGTTCAGACAATATTTAGTTATTAAGGTCTAGCCTACATTCTCTTTGAAACTTGATCATTTCACCGTGTCCGTGCCCTTGCATTCATTCTTTCATCCGCAACAACACTATTGATTTGCTTAAGAAGGGGTTGAGAAGAGAAGGGTCAGCCACTCACCTTGAGTTTACTTCGGCGAGAGGACTTGTTAGCCGCGCTAGACGTCGCCTACGCGATTACCTGAAATCGCACAAGCAACCGATTAGAACACTGCATTATTCAAGGAGTTCGATAGGAAATGCGAGTTCGAAATGCAAGCCATGAAAACCATCGAAAACATTCAAGAAAACGCATTCAGAAAACAAAGCCAAAACCAACGCAAGCGGCGTGAAAAGCAGAGCAACGGGAGGTCTCTTCCGACTCAGCGGCAGAGTCAATTCTCGAGGCGCAACCCGCTGAATATGGGACTTGGTTCCGAAGAAGACATTCCATAACGAGGAATGGATCTTAATTCAACCGTTCCCGTTCGATCGACTCGGTCGATCCCGACCTATCGGTCCCGACCGAATCGATAGCGACAGTGTTCCTTTCTCGCGCACCCCGTGGACAAGTACGGGGCACGATGTAGGGACGGGGCACTACAGAGAGAAACCATCAAGAGAAAGAACCAAGCTCGCTCGAGAAAAAAAAGCCATACCGGCACAAAATAACCCAAACCACTGTAGTCGATGTTTTTTAAAGGGGTTTGTTTCATATATTTGTAGGTTATTATTCAATTAAAAAATTATAAAAAATATTTTCCTGCATAGGTTTTTGTAGCCGAACATATAGTGACTTTCTACAACATGTATCATTCATGTCGCCAAACATATAGTGTCTCTGCGACATATATCACATGCCGCAGAACATATAATGTCTTTATGTGACATGTACCATATGTCATAGAACATATAGTATCTTCAATGACATGTGGATGTCGTAATATGTAGAAGATTTTTATCGAAACTGGTATTTGTTTCCCTCTAGTAAAATTTATTTGGATTCTGCGACATACTAGAACTCATGTCGCTAATACATGTAAAAAATAGCTTTTAGAGACATTAAAGACCCTATGTCGCTAAAACATGTTGCCAAAAACACAATTTCTTGTAAGGATTGGATATTTCGGTAGTTTCGTATCCGTTTTGGGTTGAGGATTAATGTTTATGTTATTCTAACACGCCTCCACAGGTTGAAGGCTGATTTTATGAGCCGAGAGCTGGATCCACGTTGCGGTATATTTTTTCAAGTCTGTTTAAAATATGCGCCAGAGGAGATTCAGACCGAGGTTATTCTGATACTAAATGTTAAAGTCCTTGCCACTTGCACAATTCCACCAAAACTCTATGTTTATTCTAACAGTAACATACACATAGATAAAACCCATAGACACATGTATGGAGAAACTCGCATTCTATAGAAATATTTGTAGCTAAGTGAAAGAGGTGTAACCTATGTCATACAAAAATCTTCATCTAGATAAACTTTCATTATTCTATAGAAATATTTGGTGCTAAATGGAAAAGATTTAACCTGTGTCAACAAAGATCTTCATGCTTATTAAATCCCCCACACGAGGATCATAGAATATTAAAATCCCTTCCAGAATAACGACATTTGAAGGATTAACGTAGCAAAATATCAGGATATAGAATTAGTAGATAAAGGAACATTCTAGTCAGCTGATGGTATCAAAAGAAAACTAATTAAGCAAGTGAATGGGTGGTGAAGAAAAATCAAGGGAACAATGAAGTTGTCCAAAACACACAACATGCCAAACAAGACTCCAACCATTTCATACCAACAGAAATAAAGTGATTCACTAAAATTCATTTAAACCATGAAGAACTAAAAATTGAGTGAATATGAGGAATAATGGAAATGTAAATATCTTCAAAACAATATGAGTGATCAAGGATAATCCAAGCCTTCTCCCCATCAAAATGGGGTATGGAGCATAAGAAAAATCCATAAATGATAGCAAGGCTAAAATATAAACAAAAAGTATCACACATAACACTAGCACTGGAAGCAAGTCAATATTTGGCTTCTTATAGAGGACTGATGTTCTTCAACGAAATGATCAAGCCATGAGCTTTGTTAAGTGAGTCAAAGTGGTGTGATCCAAGCTCTTTTGTTTCAGTAAAGAAATTTTATCAACCGTGCTACAGTCGCAATTAACAGGACCAAGAATACTATGCATGCTAATTCAAGTCATAGTTCAGAAAACGTAAGAGTCTAGAAAAGAACAACAACAACAATATATACATACCACAAAGTTAAGAAAGTTTGTACCTTCCTTGTCGGTAATATACTCTTATTCGTTCTGAAACCATAGTTTGGAATATAAACAACATGGCCATGTTTCAAGTTATCTATACAATAAAGTAGTTTCTCAGTATCAAAGGCATATAGAAATTATGCAATTCTTCAGATACAAAAAAAAAATCATGGACACGAATAGCACAAAACAAAGGATTTAAATGAATAAGGTACACATAAATATTATAATAGGATGTCGATCAGCTTTCTGACTTGGTAGCAAATATTTATACATGAAAGAGTGCAGTAAATATACAACCAACCACTAATTCAAAAAATGGAACAAAGTAGTGAGATATGTGCAAGCCCTTTGGAAATCACCATTAACAAGTCTGATTTCAAAGTGATAAGAAATCATATGCAATTGGGTTACCTCTACAAAATTTAACCTTTTAACAATTATCTGCATGGTGTTATACATGGACAACATGATAAGTTGATGGATACAGACAGTATCCATGTGAATGAAAAACAATATCCTTCAAAACAAACTTTGAGATTAAAAAAAACTACTCGACACTGGATAGGAGAGAGTGGCTAAGAACCACAAACTAGCAGGTTAATGCTCTTTGGCTTCTAGTTTTGGCCCCTGGTACAGTATGAAGTAGTAACCAATGAGATATGCTTATGCTAATATGCCTTGATACATAATAATAAGAGACTTATATTTCCCTCAAGAATACAACATGTGCTTAAGTTAGGGTTTTACTTTATTTTTGCAACAAAAATAAATTAGGTCTATGAATGTCAAACCATGTCTATTTTTGGATAGTTTGTCTAAGAAACATTAGAGGGTTATTTGTTAGTTCAATGAGTTAGCTGTGCCCACAGGAATGTTGAATAACACATTATTGGCCTATATGGCAAATCCTTCTCCCTTAAGGCATTGATCCTGTAAAATACAAATCCACCAAAAGTTGGTGTTGGGTTGTTAATGAGATAATTAGAGGGGGGAAATGTGTCAGTCCATCTGTGAAGCCAACATAGACTTTGGAGTGACACATTATGTAAGGCAGGATTTCAGATGATAACAAAAGAACTCCATACAAGATGATTATGATAGAATATCATCCTCCTTATGATTTTCTAAATCAGTTTCAATTTATCTCCAACTTTTAGTATTAGATACTACCTACAATTCCTGAAGGTCAACTTATTAATGGAAATTGGAAAAGATAAAGAAGAAGAATTTTCTAACTGAAAGATCAGTATGTTTGAACATCAATAATTTGGATAAGAAGAGTAACGAGAATCTACTTGGTGACATACCCATCAAATATCATGACAAATATAACCAATAGGTACATGACATGATGTTTAATGTATACTAATTAGTTATTGTTAGGTTGATTTGAAAACACTCGTGACCTTTCGAAGATGTAGCACGAAGAATTTATGACGCTAATAGCAATTATCATGTACTTTATGGTTTTCCACAATTTGAAGTTATATATATGTTAACAAATAAGCTCATTAAGGCATTAAGCAAAGTGTAAATTTTGTATTCCATAATCAACGAACATCTGTTAGTTTAAGGTTGTGGCATTCAAATTATTTGTAACATGATCAATGTCAATAATCACTTTTGTGAAAATGTTGCACATACATGATACTGAAAGTATGACATGAATCTATTGAAATCAAAGGCACATATATTGTGCATAACATGAAATGAAATTAATTGCATTAAATGTCAAGATGAAAAGAATATGATATCATCAAGGAACTCAATAGATATCCCCAACCACAAGGAGAGAATAGTGGTAGTCTAAGACCAGGAAGATGGGAGTATAAATTGGTAGACCCAACAAGGGCAAACATATTAACAGAACCCAAGTCATTTATGACTAAAGATTGTTCCAGTAATATGAAGCCATGACCCATTTAAATAACTAACATAAGAAACTGTTTTCAAATAATGACACAAGTACACCACTTTTCATTTTACAAGACATTGTCTTTATGGTATACAACTTACTAGTGAATTTCTATCCCAATAATTTGTCATCCAAGCATTTTTAGAAGAAAAACTTGTTGAGCAATGAGCTCACACTTTCATATCATATTTTTTTTTTCACAATGATGGGTGGACGATGTATTCCAAGGGTATATACTTGAATATAGTAGAACTGTCATGATCTATTATTTTTAACCTGCAGTAGTTGGAGGAGTTGAATCAACATTTCTTACACTAATTCCACCATTTACATAAAAACAAACATTGGAAATGATGGCGTAAATGGTGCAACAAATGTTTTAGCGACTTGCATTTACGACAAAATAAGCAAACCTCCCCCTAAATAATAAAGATGTCTATGGTATATAATAGCATTAAATTATTAAATGAGAATGAAGAATATATTCAATAATTCGATTAGTAGTTCATAGATAATAAATCGATAATTGGCAATGATATATCCAATGCATAATAGGTACTCAATAGCTGAATCAAGTATTACTAACACTAAACCAAAGTTATGATGATTATGGATGCGCATGTACTTAAATCAGACTCTCCCTAAAACTTACCAGGATGGTCGGAATTATAATCATTAACTTGTGTAAGGTCCTCTTCTGATAAATTATGATAAAATGACTCCTGCAATATGGTGCTTGGGTAAATAAAATTACTGTGATTAAAACTTTTGCTAAAAGAACACATCAAAGCCCCCATCTTTCACAAACCAAACCCCTAAAAATCAAATCTTTCCACCAAATGGATATAATTACATAAGATCCTCACCGATGCTATACTAATCTCCCGGATCTGGATCTGGTTGATGTCGATTACCAAAGAGAACCCTTCAAACAACAAAAATGATGGGAACATAGTTAAATAAGCACTAAAGAATAAGGAAAAAAAAACTAGGGTTGGAAGGAAATATTACTCTTTTCGATGGGGATTGGTTCTTCAGAAGCGCAACCAACGATAAGGTTGTTCTTTATGGAGGTCTTAGGAAGGGAGAGCGAGGGCTTAGGGGATGAGATAGAGAGGAAAAGGGAGGGATGGAGCGACGGAGGAGAGGGATCTCGCTAGGGCTGTGGCTTCCTTTTCTAAGGAGAGTGAGTAAAAAAATAAATTTTGAGAGAGAGATTGGAACAAGGGTATTTGATGGAGAGAAGAGACAGAGAGCATTTGAGAAGATCCCCAACCCTTGGCAATTGATAAAGGCACGGCATAATTTGATCGGGGCTAGCCTATTTGTAAGTTTGTGTTATTTACAAGTTTGCTATTAAAAATTTTTATTAGGGCTAGCCCACTCTTTAGTATAAAAGTCACTTTTTTTTTCCTATTTTTTTTCCTCTTCTTCTTCCTTAACCCATCCAAGAAGAAGAAGAAGAAGAAGAAAAGGAAGAAGAAGAAGAACAACAACAACAACAACAACAAAAATGTTAAACCCTAATATTGGTGGAAATCCTAATATTGTTATCCCTAATTTTTTTCTCATTTCCAATTTCGATGGCACCCAAAGGCTTCTCATAATATACGAACCATAATATGGGAGGAAACCCCAATATTGTTGTTCAACTATTGCAAACAAGGACTGTCCAATTTTCTGGCAGTCCTACAAACTGACTGGACTGCCAGAAAACTGGACAGTCCTAAGTCACAGCATGTGAAACAAAGGACTGTCCATTTTTCTGGCAGTCCTTACAGTATGTAGGACTGTCCAGTTTTCTGACAGTCCTGAATACAGTAAGGACTGCCAGAAAAATGGGCAGTCCTTTGTTTCACATGTTGTGACTTAGGACTGTCCAATTTTCTGGCAGTCCATTCAGTTTGTAGGACTGCCAGAAAATTGGGCAGTCCTTTGCAATTACCACTAGAATCGGTACCACGTTGCAGAAAGCATCTGCATACAATTGGAATCATTGGGATCCTCCGTTGAATAATAATAGCTAGGCCTACTGGTTTTCTAGATCTATTGTTTTGTATTACAGTCCTGACACCATATTGATACTTCCATCGCATACTATTCACATTAGAAACTATTGTAGGTAAACATTAGAATTCCAGATTATTCTATAAAAAGGAGAAATTATATTATTTTTCCATAACACTGACCAAGAAAGCTAAATACCAACATCAGTTCCATATATATACCATCAAAAATATCTTACCTAATGGACATGCCAACCTATCCAATTATTTCCTTCAGCACCAAAGCACTATAAATTCTTACAAGAATCAATAGCCATAATCAGGATCCCATCAGGATCCCATCATTTTATGTTCAATAAACTGAATGGACTGCCCAGTTTTCTGGCAGTCCATTCAGTTTGTAGGACTGCCAGAAAATTGGGCAGTCCTTTGTTTCACATGTCGTGACTTAGGATTGCCCAGTTTTCTGGCAGTCCATTCAGTTTGTAGGACTGCCAGAAAATTAGGCAGTCCTTTGTTTCACATGTCGTGAATTAGGACTGCCCAGTTTTCTGGCAGTCCATTCAGTTTGTAGGACTGCCAGAAAATTGGACAGTCCTGGTCGACGCACAGTTTTTTCGTTCGTGCATACTTGTGTTTAATTTAAATGGATAATTTCTCACTCCGAATGTAGTTTAATTCAAATGGGCTACAGACAATTGAAATAAACAATGTAATGGATGCTTGAATTTTTCAATATAATTTCTAGGATTTTGGAAACAAATAGAGAAAGAATTTGGGTGCCATCGATCTTCTTGAGAAAAAAATTTGGAAGAGAAGGGGAAGAAGAAGAGAAAATTTCTAGGGTGGAAGAAATTTCTAGGAATTTTCAAATTAACTTCATGCTTGAAGATGGAGAAATGGTGGAGGAGAAGAGGAAGAAGAAGAAGAGAGGAGTTAGGGTTTAGGAAGAGAGAGAAAAAATTTGCAAATGAGAGGAAAAATTTGGGTTTGGAAAATTTTTACTTTGGGACAGCCCTAGATAAAAAAAATGGGCTATCCTGAGTAAAACCCCAAAAAAATTGGGCTAGCCCCAATCCGGGCTAGCCCCGATCAAAAAAGGCAGTGCCTTTATCAATTGCCTAAAAATTTTAGTTGCCACCTATTCGGAAAAATTTTGCCAAAAAATTGATAATGAACCGCCATAGACTATTTTTAACGGTCCTAGCATTTATTTAGGATGAAAAAAATTTAATAGTCCCAAATAAGATATCTATTTTTCAATATGACCTAAATAATATTATTGTTTGTTACGAAAAACATAGTCATCCCAAAAACTAAATTTTTAGGACGTTTCATGCTAACGTTCCTAATAATGTCGTCCCAAAAGTCTATTTTTTGTAGTGAGACTTATGAATATCATTCCTAATACTATGTCATAATTACTTATGTCCAAATCATGTCCAATTTGTGTGTCCACATCAACGTATCCTCAAATACGTAACCAATTCCTAATTATGTATCACTCTGTAATTAATTTTGTATCCAAGTTAAAGAGAAGAAGAAGTGTGTGTCCATTTCCAGCACAAATATGTCCGTGTTAGTGTGTGTCTGTGTTTTTGTCAGTGTGTGTTTGTGATTGTCAGAGCATCATTAGTAAGGCCCATCCCATTTTCTAGATTCTAGATTTAGAATGTAGGAGCTCATTTTGTAGAATAATAAGTCTCATCCCTAGTCCCAATTTCTACAATTTCGGTCCCAACCCATCCATGGGTGCTAAGGGTTGGGCCTCCCAATTTCTAGATTCTAGATTGTAGAAACTTGTTTTGTAGAATAGTAAGTTCCAATTTGGAGCCCAACTTTCTAGATTCTAAACTTTATATTATTTTTTTCCTACATTAATTTTTGACCACACAATTTTTGAGACCGGAGTTCACTTTATCATTTCCTACTATTCTCATACAAACCCAACCCATTCTACATTTACCTTTTTTTTGAAATTTTGGGCTCCAAATTGCATTGGAGAGTTGTCATGATCCGCACCCAATATTTGGACATGAACCGTGTACACGCCCAGCCTACGCCGCAGAGTCGGCGGTAGAACGCTGTAACAATATGATGAACAACCACGCAGATAATATAATTCTCACATAGGTCAACCACAACTCAAGATCACAGCTTCAATAACTAGAAACTGAAATAAATATCCATCTCAAAGGAATAATAATAAAATAAAATGATATATTTACTACAAGTCTCAATGTCAACTCAAATCCAAACAAGTCTCAGCTCTAACTAAAAGGAACTAAGCAAACGCAGCAGGATCAGACGCTGCGTACTCCTCCTGATAGGCAAAATCTCTCTCGACTAAATCCCCCATGTAAGGGCCATACTGGTCAGGGCACTCGACCTCCTCGCAATCACCTAAAATTTGTTTGATTACCCAGTCAGGATGGAACGAGTACAATTCATCGAATACAGTTCCAATATATGGAAGTGACTATAAACAAATGTTAGACATCAAATATGAGTTTTGAAAATAATAGTAAAGACGAAAGTAAAGACAGTAAATCGACAGTAAAATAAAGTAAACAATACCTTCCCAACTGTTAGAAATACCTTTGATATGTGATCAGTCTGGGCCACTACACCGCGAGGTCTACGAGGTCTACTTGCATGAAAATAAACAATGTCTACGAGGTCTACTTGCAGAAATTAAACAATGTCTACGAGGTCTACTGCATAAAATAAACAATGTCTACGAGGTCTACTGCATAAAATAAACAATGTCTACGAGGTCTACTGCATATAAGTAAACGAGGTCTACGGTCGGATCACATATCTTTGGTATTCCTTATTCCCGACTCAATGTTTTATAATAATAAAATAAAATCCACATAATTGATGACCAATCAATGAGATATAGTGAAATTAAATATTGAAAACAGATAACAAACTGTACTCGCCTGAGGTCCCGAACTGCTGTAATAGATCCAATGCCAAGTCTGAGCCCAAATGACCTATTTAATAATTTATAAAGATCAATAAACAAAAATTGATGGTGTAAAAACAACAATTATTCTATTGGCCTATAGCATGGTTTTAGGTTATCTATTTCATTTGGGTTGCAGTCTCTAGCTCTAGTGTTCATTAAGGTGAATCTTTGCTGGCTGCTATGATGAAGTGCTAACCCCTTAACTACCCCACTGTTACCCTTCTATACCAATCTTCAAACTTAGTTTTGTATTAGTCTACCCTTATAACACATCCTACTTGATTTGGCCAACCAGTCCTCAACTCGAACTAGATACCTGTGATAACCTGATATGTGCAGGTAGCAACCCAGTCATGCTACTGCAATTCCATGGCCTACCCTGTGTCTTTTACACCTGTGACTACTATTTGTCCAGTCAAGGACTCCCCAAACTTGCCAGTTGGTAAATACTCATATCCTACTATTACCCATATGTATTCCACTTGGCTCTATAGGTTCCTGGCAGTTCAACTCATAGGATTCATAGGGATGAATCTCAACTTCTATACTACACCATAGAGGTTGATATCCAATGTTTATCCTGCACATACCTGACCTTACCTATTCAGTACCTGTACCTGATACCATCCTACGATTTGGGATGCCTTATAGGTACAACTGGAGTACTATATAGGTCCAGTTGTGACAGGAGTTTGTACTCAAGACTTGGAGATAAGTTAGCCTGTAGGAGATACCAGGTAATGCAACCACATAGATACCCATATTGGTACCAAGGGCTCCAGGAGGTTGTATAACCCAGGATAATTAGGACAAGGTCATAAATGGCTTGCTCATACTAGGTCCTTTGTACAGTTGATATATATATATACGTCCTGGAATTGTTCAATGCACCTACATATGTCCCTACTTCTTGCCATGGTTACTCTATAACAGAGTATGCCTCTGTTATCATAGGGTTCAGTTATGAGGTGCCCACCCTGTGTATAGCAATCCAGGCCCTTAACATAACCCTCAGTCCTTTCCTGACCTTATACCTGAACCCGTGTTCCAGATTTTGGTATTAAGATGCAGGAAAGTTTGGTTCAACAGGTCATCCCAGGTAATGTGGAGAGAAGGCTTCCTACAGTCCCTACCTGGGTGTGGGTCCACTGATTTTATAGTATGAAATCAGTCTCAGTATTTACCAGGACCCTAGTGTAGGAAGTCTCCATGCCCAGGCCACTCAAGTGTACAGGTTACCCAAAGTCTCCCTTCAATATTTAGTACAAAGTGTGTGCAAGTGCAGGGCTATCTAAGTAGAGAGAGACTAATAGGTTGTAGCATCTGTGATGGGTGACTCCAATCCTTGGAACTAGGTGCATTGGTCCTGCCAAGTGCCTATGTCCTACTGAACTTCCTTCACACAGGACATATTCCTGTTCCAATGGGCTGTTGAACTAGTGTCCCTCGGGTATTTGAAGTACCCTCTTGTTGTACCCCCCCTGATACTTAGGATTTCAGCATTAAATCCTGTGTATATCAATGTATCTTGTAGCTTATCAGTTGGGGATAATGGGAATCGATGTGCTAGTTCAGCACATGGGTAGTGTTGCATAACAAGACTGGGATTCCATATGTTTTCTCCTAACCCTGACTACCACTATACTGCATCCAATCTCAAACACCAATCTACAGGCAGACTCCTTAACTTGGTGCAACCAAGTCTCAATGGCACAGTCATACACCTGATGTATATAGGTATGCTCTAAGTACATTTTCTGGTCAGGATTCCCTGTGTTAGGTGGGGTCCTAGATGAAATCCCAAGGGTAAAATTAACACCATTGTGGAAATTCCTGTGAGTGTAGGGTTCCCAGTTCTTATGAAGAGGTTGTAGACAACTCTACCCCATCCTAAGTCTTTTCTAGACTTGTGTACCAAAAGTCCAAGGTGATATGAACCTGACACCCTATATATTCTGGTATCCTGATTTCTAGGAATTCGATTACTTTCTTCTGTGTAATGGGACCGTCCCCTGCTACCTGTCTAGAGTATACACAGTTACATCCTAGGCCTACCAGTTATTAGGTGGATCATACAACTTTATGTGACTGCTATAAGGTCTCTACTTGGTCTGTGTCAGTGTAGTATTTTCTTGTGTACCTGAGAGTTACCTGTATTCCGTACCAATTCCTACTCCAATGCTCTGTTCGATCCTCTGTGTAATGAATGGTGGAGGTTCTCTAGGGTTTGCAGGGGAAAAACGAATTCGACTCATGTATATGTATATATATATATATATATATATATATATATATATATATATATATATATATATATATATATATATATATAGGTCTTAGGGATGGGATCAAGGGAAGAAACGGGGAGGATCAAATCTTTTGAATCCAAACTTGAACTTATCTGCTGGTGTTTAAGAGTAGTTCAGAATTTAAATGGAACTATGAGTACAGTTCCTACGAGAAATCACAAAGTTTGAATTTAAAACTTTTACCTTTGGGTCCCTGGCCTTATAGGCTTTTGCAAAAAGCCTCCCTCTATAAATATAGGTATTTATTACTTATAGGAATGTGTTTACAATAACCAAGTAAAAGAAAAATATATAAACAATGGGAAGTTAACTAAATAATAATTAATAATTACTAGAAAATTTAAAATGGGGTTTACAAGTCTATTCCCCTTAATTTAATTTCGTCCTCGAAATTCAGCTGAAAGATAGTGTAGAACTGTACCTCAGTCCTCAAAGAGGTAGGTGTAGTGTTCGCGCATCTCGTCTTCTCTCTCCCATGTGGACTCGCCTGGGAGTGGTGTCTCCACACGACGCGAACCAAGGGTATCACTTGATTCCTTAGTACCTTCTCTCTGCGGTCCAAGATCTCCACGGGCTGCTCCTGGTAACTGAGACTCGGTCCCACCTCGATCTCTGAATGGTCTAAGACATGACTGGGGTCTGCCACGTATCGTCGTAGTTGGGATACATGGAACACGTTGTGCACTCCTTCCAGTACAGGCGGCAAGGCTAACCGATATGCTACTGCACCGATTTTCTCGATAATCTCAAACGGCCCAATGAAACGTGGGCTGAGTTTGCTGCCTTTACCGAAACGGATGGTGCCACGTGTCGGAGAAATCTTCAAAAATACCAAGTCTCCGACCTAGATGCACAAATGTTGTCACGCCCCAGAACCAGAATACTGGAGAGCGGGGGCAGACACAGCCAGCTACGTATATTGAAATAGAATACATCTCAACTATACGGTCACGGCTGTCTAGATATGAGGGTTTACTACAAGCCAGCAGTCTCTTAAGGTCAAGCCTATTGTCTCAATCTCAAGCAATTAACAGAGTTACAAGATGTTAGAGCATCAAATATATATATATAAGGCGTCCCAAATATTACATATTGGATGATCATGAAGCTAGTCGTACAAAATGATAGGACTAGCAAGAGTTCAGTCATACATGATCAACCCTAGGATTTATTAATCATGTTTACAGCCCGTAGGCAGACAGTAAGTAAAGGTGCATCGAGCTAACAGGTGCTCGTCGGCTAAACGCCTCAAAAGAATAAATTTACATATAAGTGGGTGAAACAAAAAGGGAAAACCCACTCTTGGCCCGGGTTCCGTCTAGTTGTCACCATTGGGCTGGAAGCTTGGTAGATCTTCGGGAGCTGCTCCGAAATCTGGCCACACAAAACCAGCTGGGTCAAACCCCAGAAAGAGCAAGTGCCACAAAGGAGGCCACAAATAAGAACAAAAGCCAGCATATCAGAACATAAAGAATAAAAGAAAGTACAAGTAATAAAAGTACATAGGGCGATAAACGACTAGGGACGTGGAACCATTCCGGGAGCCAGGTTACAATCCTTAAACCAAACAAGGACCGGGATTGTACCCCTTCGCCTGAATAGCTCACTGTCTCTACCCATTTATCGTTAGAGATAAATAAAACAAACATGCTCAGGAGATAGCAGGTACTGGAGCTAGACAAGACTTAGACAAGGCTGGACACCATCCATTCACAATCGGCCAAGCAAGTACTACGGCTTACTACTTTAACTAACTAGGGTTATCACAAGCCTAATTACTAACAAGATGCAAGTGAGAAACTCCCAGTCCCAAGCCCTGCAGACCATCCAGTTATCCTTCCGCGGGTTGAGAGTTATAGGTGGGTACATTGCCCGGGAGACAAATGTACCCTTAGGTGACTTAGAGGGTGCAACACATGACAGTGTGCTGGAAATGTGCTCTACTCGTCGGCAAGCTACAAGTCCATTAAAGCGCCCAGATAACGAGATTGCCTGTGACTGGGAATTCTCCATGTTCTAGTTTGATCTAATAATTAGCCTAATCCAATTTAGCGCGAGTCCCTGGCCGTGGTACCCAGGAAGTCACGTCCTAGACATGATGCAAGACAAGACAAGTGATTTGCACAGAGCAACAAGTAGTACACCCACGGTGTCAAGACAAGTCAAGTTACATGCTATCAGGGCAAGTTAAGTCATGTCAAGTCAGGAGTGCGCCACCGCGGGCCACTTTCAAGTCAAGCCAAGTTATCAAGTTACAGGTTCAAGTTACCAAGTTACGAAGTTATACGCCAAGTTATTAACAAGATAGGAGAAAAACTAGCCGCAAGCCAAATCATGTCGAATCATAGAAAATCGTGTCAAGACGTGTTAGACCAAGTCAAGTCGTGTGGTGGACAAGAAAATCTCAGAAAACAAAATTTAGCCAGAAACCAAGGACCAAGGTCCACCAGAGCACAAGGTGTGCTGGGCTAAAGGCGACCCAAGGGGGGGGCGCCGGGCAAGGCTCGGGCTAGGGTGCGCGAGCGGCGTCAAGAGACGTGCTCGAGGAACAACCGCAACACACCAAAGGCGCGAGCGGGGGCAACGCGGAGCCAGAATGCGCGAGGGCGCGTCCGACGAGGCGCGCGGGGCGCAGCGCAGCGGAGTGCGCGCGGGAGGGCGCAGCGCAGCACGGCGGCGCGCGCAAGGGCGCAGCGCAGCGGAGTGCGCGCGGGAGGGCGCAGCGCAGCACGGCGGCGCGCGCAAGGGTGCAGCGCAGCGGAGTGCGCGCGGGAGAACGCAGCGCAGCACGGCGGCGCGCGCAAGGGCGCAGCGCAGCGGAGTGCGCGCGGGAGGGCGCAGCGCAGCACGGCGACGCGCGCAAGGGCGCAGCGCAGTGGAGTGCGCGCGGGAGAACGCAGCGCAGCACGGCGGCGCGCGCAAGGGCGCAGCGCAGCGGAGTGCGTGCGGGAGGACGGTCCGGGTGGCCTTCTTCTTCTCCAAGTTGGCTGAGAAGAACACAAACAATGGGTTCCAAGTTCAAAATCTCACAACTTTGCCAATAAAGCTCCAAATTCGGATTTTTAAAGTTCTAACTTGGGTGAAATTTGATTCTCTACAACATAGAGGCATCAAAACCCACCAAAACCAACTCAAAATAGATCAAAACCACTAATTTTCGAAAATGGGAAAAAGTTAGATCTAGAACAGATGAAGCTTCAAAACACAAAACATCAAGACCTAAGATTGTTCAAAACCATCTCCTTAAGCTAATGGACAAATAATATTGGGTCCTTATGTAGTGGCAAGGAGCACTTGCCTATGGTGTGGTGTTGTGTGGAAGAAGGAAGAAGAAGAAGAAAATTAATGGAGAGTAAAGAGGAAAGAGAAAGTTAGGTGGGGATATAATGAGGGTGGTTGTGGTGGAAATAAGGGAGGAGTATAGGTTAAGGTGTTCCACTACATATTAAACCAACCAACTAAACCAAACCAATTAAAACCAAGCCGAACCAAAACTCGAAATACGAGAGAACCCAAAATTCTGCAAGTCGAGAAAATTAAAATACAAGCCAAAATCCAACTACGAGCATAAATACGAAATACGAAAAAAATGAGGGTGACAACTCTACCCACCTTCAAAGAATTCCGTCCTCGGAATTTAATCAAGGTGCTAGAGATTGCCACGACAAGCTATACTAAGCACAGACGAGCTACACTAAGCAGTTCAATCATACAATCATTCAATGCAAGCAAAGAAGGGAGAGCGTAAGGCATAAGAAAGACATTATACCTCACGAGTCAAACAGGTAGGGATATCGCGATCGGATGTCGTCCTCACGCTCCCACGTTGACTCACCTAGAGAGTGATGACCCCAAGCAACACGGACTAAGTTAATAGTCTTGTTCTTGAGCGTCTTGTCTCTCCGGTCCAATATAGACACGGGCCTCTCCTCATACGAAAGGTTGGTACCAACAACCAATTCCGAATGATCTAGGATATGGCTCGGGTCCGAGATATACCGTCTTAATTGGGATACATGGAATACATCATGTACCTCACTTAGCGACGGCGGAAGAGCGAGACGATAGGACACATCTCCTACTCGCTCTAGAATATCGAACGGCCCTATATACCTAGGACTAAGCTTTCCCCGGACGCCAAAACGAATGACGCCGCGGGTAGGCGAGATCCTAAGGAATACATGGTCGCCGACGGCAAATTCTAAGGGACGCCGATGAGCATCGGCCCAATGGCGCTGACGATCCTGAGCAACTCGGAGGTGATCTCTGACTTTCCTGACCACTTCAACCGTCTGAGAAATCAGTTCTGGACCAAGCATCTGCCTCTCTCCGACATCGTTCCATGCTAACGGAGATCTGCACTTCCTGCCATACAAAGCCTCGAAGGGTGCCATCTGGATACTGGCCTGGAAACTATTGTTGTACGAGAACTCCACCAAGTGCAGGTGATCCTCCCACGAACCACCGAAGTCAAGGGTACATGACCGCAACATAACTTCGAGGGTTTGTATAGTACGCTCTGACTGCCCATCTGTCTGTGGATGATACGCTGAGCTGAACTTGAGACGAGTCCCCAAACTTTGATGAAGACTGCGCCAGAAGTGCGATGTGAATCTCGTATCCCTGTCTGATACTATGCTGACTGGCACTCCGTGAAGTCGAATGATCTGCCTGAGATACATCTCTGCTAGCTGCGCCGTCGACTGTCCAACTCTAAATGGAAGAAAGTGTGCCACCTTGGTAAGCCTGTCCACAATGACCCAAATAGCATCTCTGCCTGCCGGAGATCTGGGTAATCCAGTCACGAAATCCATGGTAATGTGCTCCCATTTCCATTCTGGGATCGGCAAAGGTTGAAGAAGTCCAGCTGGCCTCTGATGTTCAGCCTTGACTTGTTGGCAAACCAAACATCGAGAGACATACCGGGCTATCTCCCTCTTCATACCATTCCACCAAAAGTGTTGACGAATATCTCTGTACATCTTCGTGCTGCCTGGGTGAATGGAATACTGCGAACTGTGAGCCTCTGCCATGACTTCCTGTCTGATATCTCCACTGGGTACACAAAGACGCGTGCCGTGTCGAAGTGTACCATCCTCATGTATACATAACTCTGGCCTTCTTCCTGCTTCACACTCTGCTCTGAGCCGCTGAATCTTGGAATCTGCTAACTGTGCTGTCCGGATCCTCTCAACTATGGTGGACTGAATCTGTAGGCTGGCCATCAATGCCACGCTGGTTGGAAGAACCACTTCAATTCCCATCTTCTGAAGATCTGCCAATAGCTCTGGTTGTGCTGTCAGGAAATAAACTCCGGCTCTCCGGCTCAACGTATCTGCTACAACATTGGCCTTCCCTAGATGATACTGCAAATCTATATCGTAGTCCACCAGTAGCTCGAGCCATCTTCTCTGCCGCATATTAAGATCCTTCTGGGTGAAAACATACTTCAGGCTCTTATGATCAGTAAATATCTCTACTCTGTCTCCGTACAAGTAGTGTCTCCACAACTTAAGTGCAAACACTACTGCTGCTAGCTCCATGTCGTGGGTCGGGTAATTCTTCTCATGATCACGGAGTTGACGTGACGCATAAGCGATTACCTTCCCATGCTGCATCAAAACACATCCCAATCCTCTGCCTGAAGCGTCACAATAAACTGTGAATCCTCCGGTCCCATCTGGAAGGGTGAGAATGGGAGCCGTTATCAAACCTCGCTTCAACTTCTCAAATGATTCCTGACATTCTGTTGTCCATACAAATGGCACATCCTTGCGGGTCAACTGGGTCATCGGCGCTGAAATCCTTGCAAAATCAGAGACGAACCGTCGGTAGTAGCCGGCCAATCCAAGAAAGCTGCGAACTTCTGCCACTGAGCTGGGTACTGGCCATGCCTCGATAGCCACAATCTTCTGGGGATCCACTTCCACTCCTCCTCGAGTAATTATGTGACCCAAGTACGAAATGCGATCGAGCCAGAACTCGCATTTACTAAACTTGGCGTACAACTGGTGCTCTCTGAGAATCTAAAGAACCACACGGAGATGCTGCTCATGCTCTGCTTCACTCTTGCTGTAGACCAGGATGTCATCAAGGAATACTATCACAAACTGATCCAAGTAAGGCATGAAAATACGGTTCATGAGGTCCATGAACACCGCCGGCGCATTGGTCGCTCCAAAGGGCATAACTAGAAACTCCCAATGCCCGTACCTCGATCTGAACGCCGTCTTCGGGATGTCCTGCTCTCTAACTCTGATCTGGTGGTATCCTGACCGTAAGTCTATCTTCGAGAAAACTGAAGCCCCTTTGAGTTGATCAAACAAGTCATCTATCCTCGGGAGAGGGTATCTGTTCTTGATTGTCACTGAGTTCAAGGTACGATAATCAACACATAGCCTAGACGTACCATCCTTCTTTTTCACAAGAAGCATCGGGGCTCCCCAAGGCGATCCACTTGCACGAATGAATCCCTTGGTCCTAAGTTCTTCAATCATCTTGTACATAATCTCCAACTCTGAAGGCGCCATTCTGTAGACTCGCTCTGATACTGGTGCTGTCCCGGAAATCAAGTCGATGGTGAACTCGATCTCCCGCTCTGGTGGCATCCCTGGAAGTTCCTCTGGGAAGACGTCTGGAAACTCTTCAACTATCCGGGGCAACTGCATTGCTGCTACTGCCATCCGCAATACTGGAGGAGATGGCTCAACTGTGCCTCTGGAAAATAAAAACTCTGGCTCTCCGGGAATACTAAAGACAACTCTGCCAATATGGCAGTCTATCCTAGCATAATGGTTCCTCAACCAATCCATGCCTAGGACTACATCATAGTCTGCCATAGGGAATTCTATGAGCCTAGCGGGGAACTCTCTACCGCTAACTACGATCCGACACGAGGAAAACACTCGATCTACTCCCACAAGACCATTACCAGTAAGTATATTGAGCCTCACTGATAATGACTCGGGCTCCAATCCTATCCGTGTCGCGAATCGTACAGACATGAATGAATACGATGCACCAGAATCAAATAATACAGATGCTGGTAAGGTGTTGACGAGAATAGTACCTGCCACTACCTCACCTGGTGCAACTTTTTCTTCCATGGTCATCATCATAGCCTGACCTCTAGCTGCGGGTCCTCTCTGCTGGAAACCCCTCTGTCGGTTCTGTGCTGGAGCCTGGGTGAACTGCTGCTGGTTCTGCTGCTGAAAGGCCTGGGCCTGGGGCACCAATGGCCTCGGGTACTGCTGTTGCTGCTGAACTGGAGCTGGGGCTGGTCCTCTCACTGACGAACTAGAAAGATTGGATGATGATGGACCTCCCCTATTCGGGCAGGTCCCTATATGGTGGTCTGCTCCTCCACAAGCCAGGCACAATCCCCGTGCCCTACGACACTCTGCCACTACATGGCCCGACTTCCCGCAATGAAAACATCCCACTGCGGAAGACTGCTTCTGCTTCTGCTGCTGCGGGTGCGTCGGGGTCGAATGCTGAACCGACGTCACTGAGGCCGCCCGCCTCGGAGTCCCAATGGTTAATCCCCTAGCTGCCGGGGCTGGAGCTGATGATTGGTGCATCTGGTTGTGGGACCGCTTCCTGCCTCCGGTCCTGTCCACAATTCTCCGGGAGGTATACTCATGCCTCCTCGCTGCCTTCAATACTGCATCGAACGTCTGGTGCTCGAACTGCTCCACAGCCAATAATATCTCTAAGTGCAGTCCTTGCTGGAACCGCTGAGCCCTATCGAACTCGGTTGCCACCAAGGTGGGGGCGAACCTACTCAGCCTAGAAAACTCGGTCGCATAGCCATCGACCGTCCTGCCTCCTTGCTTCAAGTTGGTGAATCTGGTCTGCAGGTCGTACCGTGCCACCGCATCGAAGTACTTCGTCTGGAATCTCTCTCTGAACGTCGCCCAAGTGACTGGTGCTGCTAATCCCATGGCCTGAGCTGCCCACCAATCGCGAGCCAAGTCTAACAACTGTAGGCGTACCACCGCCACCTTCTCATTCTCAGGTGTCCTAGCTGCTTCTAGAACCATCTCGATATCCTGAAGCCAAGCGTCTGCGGCAATCGCATCTTCACTGCTGTCAAAGAAGGGAGGGTTCAAGCGCTTAAAACTGTTGGCCGCCTGATTCCCTTGGGGACCTCCTCGGCTCAGTGCATCATGAACTTCCTGGTGCAAGGCGTCGCCTCGACGATCTTGGGATGCAAGCAGTTCTCTGATAAGCCCTACCAAAGGTCCCTCATCCTGTCTAGCTGGTTGAACGGGCGGTGCTGCATGAACTGGAGGTTCCGAGCCTCCGGGAAGCATAACTCGGGAGGCTACTCCAGAGTGCTGAGCTTGATCTTCCTGGCGCTGGGGTGCTTGTCGAGCTTCCTCTGGCTGGTTGGCAGGTCCGGGAGTAATGTCGCTGAAGAAGACGACATAGGGAACAATAAGGAAAGGACCAGGACAGATCAATGATACAAGCAATGTGATCAGGTCGAGATTCTCAGGGATTTGAAGATACGAGCAGAGATCAAGGACGAATATTGATTGAGACATCTATTCGGTAAACCCTCACATTTCTTGATTGACAAGACCTGCATGGGCCACCACTTAAACCGTGTCACGCCCCAGAACCAGAATACTGGAGAGCGGGGGCAGACACAGCCAGCTACGTATATTGAAATAGAATACATCTCAACTATACGGTCACGGCTGTCTAGATATGAGGGTTTACTACAAGCCAGCAGTCTCTTAAGGTCAAGCCTATTGTCTCAATCTCAAGCAATTAACAGAGTTACAAGATGTTAGAGCATCAAATATATATATATAAGGCGTCCCAAATACTACATATTGGATGATCATGAAGCTAGTCGTACAAAATGATAGGACTAGCAAGAGTTCAGTCATACATGATCAACCCTAGGATTTGTTAATCATGTTTACAGCCCGTAGGCAGACAGTAAGTAAAGGTGCATCGAGCTAACAGGTGCTCGTCGGCTAAACGCCTCAAAAGAATAAATTTACATATAAGTGGGTGAAACAAAAAGGGAAAACCCACTCTTGGCCCGGGTTCCGTCTAGTTGTCACCATTGGGCTGGAAGCTTGGTAGATCTTCGGGAGCTGCTCCGAAATCTGGCCACACAAAACCAGCTGGGTCAAACCCCAGAAAGTGCAAGTGCCACAAAGGAGGCCACAAATAAGAACAAAAGCCAGCATATCAGAACATAAAGAATAAAAGAAAGTACAAGTGATAAAAGTACACAGGGCGATAAACGACTAGGGACGTGGAACCATTCCGGGAGCCAGGTTACAATCCTTAAACCAAACAAGGACCGGGATTGTACCCCTTCGCCTGAATAGCTCACTGTCTCTACCCATTTATCGTTAGAGATAAATAAAACAAACATGCTCAGGAGATAGCAGGTACTGGAGCTAGACAAGACTTAGACAAGGCTGGACACCATCCATTCACAATCGGCCAAGCAAGTACTACGGCTTACTACTTTAACTAACTAGGGTTATCACAAGCCTAATTACTAACAAGATGCAAGTGAGAAACTCCCAGTCCCAAGCCCTGCAGACCATCCAGTTATCCTTCCGCGGGTTGAGAGTTATAGGTGGGTACATTGCCCGGGAGACAAATGTACCCTTAGGTGACTTAGAGGGTGCAACACATGACAGTGTGCTGGAAATGTGCTCTACTCGTCGGCAAGCTACAAGTCCATTAAAGCGCCCAGATAACGAGATTGCCTGTGACTGGGAATTCTCCATGTTCTAGTTTGATCTAATAATTAGCCTAATCCAATTTAGCGCGAGTCCCTGGCCGTGGTACCCAGGAAGTCACGTCCTAGACATGATGCAAGACAAGACAAGTGATTTGCACAGAGCAACAAGTAGTACACCCACGGTGTCAAGACAAGTCAAGTTACATGCTATCAGGGCAAGTCAAGTCATGTCAAGTCAGGAGTACGCCACCGCGGGCCACTTTCAAGTCAAGCCAAGTTATCAAGTTACAGGTTCAAGTTACCAAGTTACGAAGTTATACGCCAAGTTATTAACAAGATAGGAGAAAAACTAGCCGCAAGCCAAATCATGTCGAATCATAGAAAATCGTGTCAAGACGTGTTAGACCAAGTCAAGTCGTGTGGTGGACAAGAAAATCTCAGAAAACAAAATTTAGCCAGAAACCAAGGACCAAGGTCCACCAGAGCACAAGGTGTGCTGGGCTAAAGGCGACCCAAGGGGGGGGGGCGCCGGGCAAGGCTCGGGCTAGGGTGCGCGAGCGGCGTCAAGAGACGTGCTCGAGGAACAACCGCAACACACCAAAGGCGCGAGCGGGGGCAACGCGGAGCCAGAATGCACGAGGGCGCGTCCGACGAGGCGCGCGGGGCGCAGCGCAGCGGAGTGCGCGCGGGAGGGCGCAGCGCAGCACGGCGGCGCGCGCAAGGGCGCAGCGCAGCGGAGTGCGCGCGGGAGGGCGCAGCGCAGCACGGCGGCGCGCGCAAGGGCGCAGCGCAGCGGAGTGCGCGCGGGAGAACACAGCACAGCACGGCGGCGCGCGCAAGGGCGCAGCGCAGCGGAGTGCGCGCGGGAGGGCGCAGCGCAGCACGGCGACGCGCGCAAGGGCGCAGCGCAGTGGAGTACGCGCGGGAGAATGCAGCGCAGCACAGCGACGCGCGCAAGGGCGCAGCGCAGCGGAGTGCGCGCGGGAGAACGCAGCGCAGCACGGCGGCGCGCGCAAGGGCGCAGCGCAGCGGAGTGCGCGCGGGAGGACGGTCCGGGTGGCCTTCTTCTTCTCCAAGTTGGCTGAGAAGAACACAAACAATGGGTTCCAAGTTCAAAATCTCACAACTTTGCCAATAAAGCTCCAAATTCGGATTTTTAAAGTTCTAACTTGGGTGAAATTTGATTCTCTACAACATAGAGGCATCAAAACCCACCAAAACCAACTCAAAATAGATCAAAACCACTAATTTTCGAAAATGGGAAAAAGTTAGATCTAGAACAGATGAAGCTTCAAAACACAAAACATCAAGACCTAAGATTGTTCAAAACCATCTCCTTAAGCTAATGGACAAATAATATTGGGTCCTTATGTAGTGGCAAGGAGCACTTGCCTATGGTGTGGTGTTGTGTGGAAGAAGGAAGAAGAAGAAGAAAATTAATGGAGAGTAAAGAGGAGAGAGAAAGTTAGGTGGGGATATAATGAGGGTGGTTGTGGTGGAAATGAGGGAGGAGTATAGGTTAAGGTATTCCACTACATATTAAACCAACCAACTAAACCAAACCAATTAAAACCAAGCCGAACCAAAACTCGAAATACGAGAGAACCCAAAATTCTGCAAGTCGAGAAAATTAAAATACAAGCCAAAATCCAACTACGAGCATAAATACGAAATACGAAAAAAATAAGGGTGACAAATGTTAACACTAAACTCATAGTTACATATGCAATTTAGTCTTAAAAAAATTCTATACCTCAAACTCTAACGGCCTACGGTGACTGTCGGCCCAGTATTTCTGCCTGTCCTGAGCCACGCGAAGCCGCTTTCTAATCAACTTGACCTTCTCTGCAGCATCCACTACCATCTCTGGTCCCAACAGTGCACGCTCTCCTACATCATCCCAATACAGCGGGGTACGACATCTCCGACCATACAATGCCTCAAAAGGGGACATCTAGATACTAGCTTGGTAGCTGTTGTTATAGGAGAACTCCACGAGATGAAGGTGGTCCTCCCATGAGCCGCCAAAATCTAGTACGCACGTTCGCAGCATATCCTCGAGCGTCTGAATGGTTCGCTCGGACTGTCTATCCGTCTGCGGATGGTAAGCAGTGTTGAACTTGAGCGCTGTGCCCAAACTGGCCTGTAGGCTTCTCCAAAAATGAGATGTGAACCTGCTGTCACAGTCCGACACGATACTCACTAGAACTTCGTGCAATCGGACTATCTGCTTCACATAGAGCTCCGTCAGCTTCTCTGTAGACAACCCCACTTTAAATGGAATAAAGTGGGCCGATTTGGTCAACCGGTCAACGATGACCCAAATCGCATCCTTTTCGCCCGATGACCGTGGAAGACCGAAAACGAAATCCATAGTGATGTGTTCCCACTTCCACTCGGGTATCGGTAGCGGCTGCAACAATCCTCCTGGTCTCTGCCTCTCGGCTTTGACCTGCTGACATATGAGGCATCTAGAAACGAAGTGAGCTACTTCGCGTTTCATGCCATACCACCATACGTGGTTGTGCAGATCCCTGTACATTTTATTGGCTCCTGGGTGTAGAGAATACTAGGAACGGTGCGCCTCCTGCAAAACTTCTTCTCTCAACTCCCTACTAGGTACACAAAGTCTCGTCCCGTGCCGCAACGAACCATCCTCTGCAATGATGAAATCATCGAACAAACCTGCTCGTGCCTGTGCTATGATGTCCTTCAGCTGCTTATCCTGGTGCTATGCCTCCCGAATCTTGTCCATCAGCCCTGACTGAATCTGCATGCCCATCATCTGTATCTCGGATCCTGGAATGACGATCTCGATGCCCAAGCTCTCTAAATCCGCTAACAAGTGACGATCTCGAGTCAAGCACATTGCTACGGGATACCTGCTCAAAGCATCCGCAACAACGTTGGCTTTTCCTGGATGATACTGTAGAGAAATATTATAGTCGCTCATCAGCTCAAGCCATCTGCGCTACCGCATGTTCAACTCCTTTTGCGTGAAGACGTACTTTAAGCTTTTGTGGTCAGTGAAGATTTCCACTCGCTCTCCGTACAAATAATGTCTCCACAGCTTCAAGGCGAAGATCACGGCTGCCAACTCAAGATCGTGAGTGGGATAGTTCTTCTCATGTGGTCTCAACTGTCGAGACGCATAGGCTATCACTCTCTTATTCTGCTCTAGGACACAGCCCAGTCCTTTGCCCGAGGCATCACTATAGATGGTGAAACCTCCCGATCCTGAATGCAAGGCCAAGATAGGGGCTGTCGTCAGTCTCTATTTTAACTTTTCGAACGCAGCCTGGCAATCTTCCGTCCACACGAACTCCACATCTTTTCTTGTGAGCCTGGTAAGCGGCTCTGCAATCCGGGCGAAGTCCTGCACGAACTTCCGATAGTACCCTGCTAGCCCTAAGAAACTTCGTATCTCTGCCACTGTAGTCGGAGTAGACCACGCTTCCACTGCTGTCACCTTATTTGGGTCGACGGATATACCGTCGTCAGTCACTACATGACCAAGAAACTCTACCTTGTCTAAGAAGAACTCACATTTTGAGAGCTTCCTATAGAGCTTCTCATTCCTGAGGGCTCTAGCACGATCCTCAGATGTTCCTCGTGCTCCTCCGGTGTTTTCGAATAGATGAGTATGTCATCGATAAACACCACTACGAACTTGTCAAGGTACGGATGGAATACCTTGTTCATCAAGTTCATGAAAACCGCCGGGACATTCGTCAATCCGAACGGCATCACCATGAACTCGTATTGTTCGTACTTGGTCCGGAAAAGCAGTCTTCGGTATGTCTTCCTTCTTCACCTTCAACTGGTGATACCCAGACCTCAAATCTATCTTTGAGAACACCCGCGCGCCGCTCAACTGATCGAAGAGATCATCTATCCTCGGCAGCGGGTACTTGTTCTTGATAGTAAGATTGTTCAAGGTTCGGTAAGCGATACACATTCGCACCGTACCATCCTTCTTCGGCACAAAAAGGATAGGAGAGCCCTATGGCGACAAACTCTCTCTGATGAACCCTTTTTCTAGCAATTCGTCTATTTGCTTCTTCAATTCTCTAGCCTCCTTATTGTTGATCCGATATACCGGTTGCGCTGTTGGCACTGCGCCTGGCACTAGATCAATAGCAAACTCGATGTCCCTGTCTGGCGGCAATCCTGGCAAGTCTTCGGGAAAAACATCCATGAACTCCGTGATGATAGGATGTGGGATCTCCTCTCCCTCGATCATAGCTCCGCAAATAGCTCCGCAAATAGCTCCGTGCTGCTTCTCGACTGCTCCTCTCGCGAACTCGAATGCCGGTTCCTCCGGAGGACTGAATACAACACATCCTCGGTGGCAGTCTATACTGGCAAAATTCTTACTCAACCAATCCATACCGAGAACAATATCAAAACTCGGTAGTTGCATTACGAGTAAGTTGGCGCGCAACTCCCTTCCTCCCAATGTGATGCCCCTCCTCGTACAAATATCTTTGACTAGGATAATGCCTCCGCCTGTCATAATTTTGCAACTACCGCCCAAGGATACAGACGCTATACTATGCTTAAATACAAAGGCTACAGAGATAAAACTATGGGATGCGCTGGAATCAAACAAAGCTATAGCGGGGATAGAATCGAGAAGTATGGAACCTGCTATCACGTCTGGTGTGGGCTCGGGCTCCTCAATAGCCATAGCAAAAGCTCGGCCCTGCTGGGGTGCGCCTCGCTACTGATGCTGAGCGAAACGCTGCTGCTGAATGGGTAGTGGAGGGCCTCGTGGCTGAGGCGCTGCTGGTCCTCTCTGTGCTGGTGTCCTCTCGCGTCCTGTCCGATTAGGGACTAGTAAGCAGTCTTTTAGCTGATGCGATGGAGATCCACAATATAAACACGATCCAAGTCTTACTCTGCAATCGTCCCAAACGTGCCCGTTCTTTCCGCAGTGAGTGTAGTGTGGAACCTGCTGCTGCTGTCTCTGCGGCTGCTGAGTCTGGACTTGGGCTGGAGCCCGGTTCTGCTGATATGCTGGGGTTTTACCAGCAAGCTGGAACTGCTGCTGCTGATGGTGCTGAAAGGCCTTCGGCTGGAACTGGGGACACTTCGCCGGGGCTGATTGGTTGTTGTTTCCTCCGAAAGTCTCTCGACTCCTCTTCGGTCTGTAATTTAGTTCTTCCTCCACTGCTTGTACGACCTCCAGAATCTCCTCATAGGTAGTAGCTCAGCTGGTGGCGATGGTTAAGCGAATCTCGTGTGACAGCCCCTTTCTGAACCGTCGTGCCTTGTCTTCCGGGGTGCTGACCAAGTTCTCCGTAAAGCGACTAAGGCGAGAAAACTCAGCTGTATACTCATCGACGGTGTGGTTGCCTTATTCCAGATGCTCAAACTGGCTCACTAGTGCCTCTCGTGCTACATATGGGTGGAACTTCTTCTTGAACAGGCGCTTGAACTCCTCCCAAGTGACGTCTGGAGCAGAAAAGCGGGGCTCGCCTTGGTACCATGTCCGCGCGATATCGAAAAGCTGCCCGCTGACTGACTCTATCTTCAGATCTTCCGGGATTCGGGCCATCTTCAGATACCTCTCCACGTTCTCCAGCCATTCGTCAGCGTAGACGATCCCCTCTGTCCCATAGAATGGCATGGGCCTAAAGTCCATGAAGTGCTTGGGATTCCCCGGTTGCTGTCGGGGAGCATCCCGAATCTGAAGTGCCTCTCTCAGGGTGTCGCGAAACTTGTTAGCCTGCTGCTGGATGATCCCGAGAAGTGTGACATTGTCCAATGCTGGTGGTGGAGGCAGTGCAGGTGTCGTGTACATCGCTGGCGTCTACGGAAGGAACTACGATGGAGGCGGAATGTCATCCCTGCGGAACCTCGAATACTGTGGCTGAGCCGGTCCACCCTGGTGAGTAAGCTGGCCTCCCTGAGTCAGAGGAGTCTCGTAAGTGTAAAATCTGCCAACAGTCGGTGGAGTGTTCCATGCAGCGTTGTTCCTGTCTTGTGGATCCATTAGCTAAAAATAAAGGAAATTATTAGACGAATAGAATGATTCAAACAGGATGCATAAGAGTAATTGAAGGCGAGTATAGAAGTCAATGACGCAAATTCAGCTCACGAAGATAGTCCTTAGGTCCTTATTCCTAGTCATAATCACAGGCCCGCAGTAGTACGACTATCTTAAGTACTACCACGGTTTCGCTGGTCTTGCGAAACTTTGACCTACATGGGAACCATAAGAGTCCCAACTACTAATGATGCTCTCACGACCCGCACCCACTTTTCATGATGTGAGCGCATCTCCAAGTCCAGCCTATGCCGCAGTGTCGTCGGTAGTACGCTGTCTAGCAAAATGCTCATAAAATACCATCTTTATTGCTCATTCATAACAACTAAATCAATTTACAATATTCACAAGTTTGCAGTTAATCAAAATACAAAGTCTTACAAATGTTAAAAAAATTACCAACATATCTAACTACTCTTCTAGGATTGACCTCCGCATCTACCTATATCTCCCCGACAGTCCAAAGCATAATGTAGCAGGCAATTATCTGAAAAATATTTTTCAGTCAGAAATAAAACAAGTACACATATGACAGGCTATTCAAAACATGATAGAAATTGCATAACATAAAATAGCATATGTGAGGTAAACTAGCAGTAAAACTGGCATCATGATATATCAAGAAAGAAAACAGATAAGCTCTATAAAAAGACATGGCAACTAGAAGGAAAATATGTAAACATGGTATCTGATGACAAAAACAAGACAATCAAGTAACTCCACTCTAAGTGTGTTGAAATATAGTGTTCGACATGTGAACGGCCAAGGAATAAATTCGACCAACCGTACGTGTCGTGTGCGGCTGATATTACTCACGATAGACCAATAGGATATTTCTGGTAGTTCAAACGTCTACTAAGATATTTCTCTGCCTGACTACTACTCATGGATTCAAACAGGTCACAAACACGATAATCATGTAAATACATTAGTCACGAACATTATAATCACGAAATATAACATGTAAGGAATCCATAATACTAAATCCGTGTAACAAGCGTGTCAGCAAAATAGGAGATGCATATGTATAACATGTAATCAAAAAACTATTAAAAATTGAAAGCAATCAGTATATGTACTTGCTTGTGGTCCTTTGCTGGTGAAACCGATAATCCCGTTGGGTCTAGGCTAGTCTTATTAGCTAGGGTCGATGTGAAAGAGTCCAAAGTTGGCAAAAGAAATAGGAATACGATTAGCTACGATCAAGGATAATGTCGAAGAGGCGAAGAGGGTGGTGTAGAATATTGCTTTGGTATTAGAATATTGATTTGGGTTACCCTTGTGTCGTATTCTCGGGGTTGGACCCGGGGACACGGGGTTCTCTATGTATTTTCTGGATTAACATGATTGGTTGGGGTTGTTTGGTATTGGCTGTGATGGTCGGGGTAATGTCGAAGAGACGAAGAGGGTGGTGTAGATGCCAGTGGTGGCAGCGATGGTGAAGGCCGATATAGTTGTAACGGTGGTGACGATTGGTGAGTTGACAGTTTGCTTATGATGGTGGTGGTGGTGGTTCGGTAGGGTATTGTCGTGGTAGTAATGAATGTTGTGGGGGCGGTCGGGGCTGGCCAGGAGGAGGAAGTGAGGGGTGCAATGGTGATGGTGGTCGAGAGTTGGAGGTTACATGGGTAAGAAGGTGGCACGGGCGGTGGAGACTGTAACGCCCCAGAACCAGAAGACTGGAGAGCGGGGGCATATATAGCCAGCTACGTATATTGAAATAGAATCCACCTCGCTATACGGTCACGGCTGTCTAGATACATGAGGGTTAACTATAAGCCATCAGTCTCTTATGGTCATGAATAAGCCTATTGTCTCAATCTCATGCAAGGAATAGCAGTTACAAGATGTTAGAGCATCAAATATACAATAGTAAGGCGTCCCGTACATTACATATTTGGATGATCATGAAGCTAGTCGTACAAAATGTGAATACTAGCAAGAGTTTTAGTCATACATGATCAACCCTAGGATTCGTCAATCATGTTACAGCCCGTAGGAGGACAGTAAGTAAAGTGCAATACGAGCTAACACGTGCTCGCCGGCTAAACGCCTCAAAAGAATATTTTTACAATAAAGTGGAAGAACAAAAGAGAAACCCACTCGTTGCCTTGGTTACGCCTGGTGGTCACCATCTGGCTGGAAGGCTGGTAGATCCTCTGGAACCGCTCCGGTATCTGGCCACGCAAAACCAGCTGGATCAGATCCCAGAAAGAGCAAGTGCCACAAAGGAGCTTCACTTAAGAACTAAAATCAGCAATTAGCATAAAACATAATAACATATTAAAATTGGAGATATGGAAAATCATGAGGATATATGATGCGATAACCATGGGACTATTCAGATAGCCAGATTACAACCCTTAACCAAACAAGGACCGGGGTTGTAACCCTTCATCTTAACGGAACTTGGTTTCCCACTATTTATCGATAAAATAAAGCACAAGCAATCAGGTCATGTTACAATCTTGTACAGGATCAGGATAAGACTAGACTGGGTTAGACTCCATCCAATCAATCATGGCCAAACAATGAGTACGGCTTGATACTTTAGCTATCTAGGGTTATTACATGCCTAATTACTAGCAAGATACAATGAGATTGTTCCAGCAGCCACAAGCCCTACAGACCATCCAGGTTATCTAGGTCGAATATCTGTTCATGAAGGGTGCAACACATGACAGTGTGCTGGAAATGTGCCCTACTCGTCGTCAGGCTACAAGTCCACTTGCGCGCCCAGATAACGTGATTGCCTGTAGCTGGAAAATCTCTTCATGACTACTGGATTATTCTACTTATTAGCCTTAGTCAATTTCAGTAGGTACCCCTGACCGTGGTATTCAGGGGTCCCCGTTCTAGACATGATGCAAGACAATACTGGTTTATTTGTACAAACACAATCGTCCACGGTGTCCAGGCCATTCATTTTTGTCATGTCATGCTAGTTGTCGCAACAGCATATCGAGGTATATCATGTCAGGTTTACTTATCAAGAGTGCGCCATGACGGGCTACTATCATGTCATATTACTTGTCAAGATTGCACCAATACGGGTCACTATCGTGTTCATAGAACATGTGCAGAATTTACATGGTACAAGCATTCTATCAAGGGACCCAAGTTACACAGAGGGTCATGAGACAGTATAAATATAACAACCCAACATAATAAAAGGGGTGCAAGGGATTTGGAAAGAGCCATGCGGCTAAGGGAAAAACAAGGTCATGCGGCTCGGGAGAGCGGGCTCATGCGGCCAGGGAAAGGCTCATGCGGCCAGGGGGGACAGGGGCATGCGGCTCGGGAGGGGACATGGGCATACGGCTCGGGAGGGGACAGGGGCATGCGGCTCAGGAGGGGACATGGGCATGCGGCTCGGGAGGGGACATGGGCATGCGGCTCATGAGGGGACAGGGGTATGCGGCTCGGGAGGGGACATGGGCATGTGACTCGGGAGGGAAGAGGGGCATACGGCTCGGGAGGGGACAGGGGCATGCGGCTCGGCTTATGCGGCATGAGCCAACCAGAGCCATGCGGCTCGGTCAAGCAGTAACATGCGGCTAAGGAGAGATGGGCTCATGCGGCCAGGGGGATTTGGTTCATGCAGCCAGGGAGAATGATTTCATACGGTCTGAAAGGGACGGGCTCATGCGGCCAGGGGGAAAGAAAGCCATGCGGCTAAGAAAAATAGGTTCATGCGGCTAAAAGTCGAGCAGAGCCATGCGGGTGAAGTCAACTCAAGCCATGCGGCTAAGGATGCATGAA
Source organism: Iris pallida (assembly GCA_029216955.1). NCBI lineage: Eukaryota > Viridiplantae > Streptophyta > Magnoliopsida > Asparagales > Iridaceae > Iris > Iris pallida. Next base: position 113,197 of record JANAVB010015662.1, read on the forward strand.
GACTGGAGTATCTATACGGCCGCAGGGGACTTACCGCATGAAAAAGCCATGCAGTCAAGCACTGTTCTTCTTCTCCAACTGTTCCAAGAAGAAGAACCATGGAAGCCATGGCTTCCAAGCTCCAATAATCCTTCATCTAAGGTCAGAATCCAGACTTCCATAGGTCAAAATGGGGTAGACAGAAATTCTCTACAATATGGAACCATCAAAACTTAAGAATAATAAGGTTTAATAGATCAAACCCATAAAATCCAAAAATACAACAAGCTTAGATCTACGTGAAATGAACCATGGAAATTAAAAATGCTAAGTACTAAATTGTCTTAGAATCTCATGAGGAAGAAAATAGAACAACAAAATCTGAGTTCCTTCATGAAGCAAGTTGCACTTGTCTAAGCTCTCTCTCTCTCTCTCTCTCTCGGTAGGTGGAGAGTAATGGTAAGAAAGAAGAAGAGTTATGAGGATTAATGGAAGAGAGAGAGAGAGAGTGGTTAGGTGGCTTATAAAGGAAGAGAGTAGGTGGTAGGTGGGGTTGGTCCACATGCAAAAACCGAACCAAGCCGAACCAAGCAAACCGAACCGAACCAAGCAAATGAAATGCCAAAATAAATTATGCAAGGAGACATACAATATGAGTCAAAATACGTACACGTATACCAAAAATATGTAATACGAACTACGGGCGTTACAACTCTACCCACCTTAAAAGAATTTCGTCCTCGAAATTTAATTAAGAGGCTAAGGAGGCAAGGACAAGCTATACTAATCACAGACAAGCTATACTAAACAGTCCACCATGCAATCATTCATTCAAACAAGAAATTGAGAGCATAAGGCATAAGAAAGACATTATACCTTACGAGTCAAACAGGTCAGGATATCGCGATCGGATATCATCCTCACACTCCCATGTTGACTCACCCAAAGAGTGATGACTCCAAGCAACACGGACTAACTTGATAATCTTGTTCTTGAGTATCTTCTCTCTCCGGTCCAATATAGACACGGGCCTCTCCTCATACGAAAGCTGGTACCAACAACCAATTCCGAATAATCAAGGACATGACTCGGATCTGGGATATACCGTCGTAATTGGGATACATGGAAGACATCATGCACCTCACGCAACAACGGCGGAAGAGCGAGACGATAGGACACGTCTCCTACTCGCTCGAGGATATCAAACGGCCCTATATACCTAGGACTAAGCTTTCCCCGTATGCCAAAATGAATGACGCCACGGTTAGACGAGATCCTAAGAAATATATGGTCGCCGACAGAAAATTCAAGGGGACGCCGATGAGAATCGGCCCAATGACGCTGGCGATCTTGTGCTACTCGAAGATGATCTCTGACTCTTCTGACCACCTCAACTGTCTGAGTAATCATTTACGGACCGAGCATCTGCCTCTCTCCAACATTGTCCCATGCTAGCGAGGATTTGCACTTTCTGTCGTACAAGGCCTCGAAGGGTGCCATCTGGATACTGGCCTGGAAACTGTTGTTGTATGAGAACTCCACCAGGTGTAGGTGATCCTCCCACGAACCACCGAAGTCGAATATACAAGATCTCAACATATCTTCCAAGGTTCGTATGGTACGCTCTGACTGACCATCTGTCCGCGGATGATAAGCTGAGCTGAACTGGAGGTGAGTTCCTAAACTCTCCTGCAGACTGTGCCAAAAGTGCGACATAAATCTTAAATCTCTGTCCAAGGTGATACTGACTGGAACACCGTAAAATCTGACAATCTGCCTGAGGTACATCTCTGCTAGCTGAGCCGTCGACTGACCAACTTTGAACGGGAGAAAGTGAGCCACCTTCGTGAGCCTGTCTATAATAATCCAGAAATCCATGGTGATATGCTCCCACTTCCATTCTAGAATCGGCAAGGGCTGAAGAAGTCCAGCTGGCCTCTGATGTTCAGCTTTAACTTGTTGGCAAACCAAACACCGAAAGACAAACCAGGCTATCTCCCTCTTCATGTCATTCCACCAAAAGTGCTGACGGATATCACGGTACATTTTTGTACCGCCCGAATGAATCGAATACTGAGAAATGTGAACTTCTGCCATGATCTCCTGTCTGATATCACCTCTAGGTACACATAGACACTTCCCATGTCAAAGTGTACCTTCCTCATGGATACATAACTCTGGTCTTCGTCCTGCTACACACTCTGCTCTGAGTCACTGAAGCTTGAAATCTGTTGACTGTGCCATCCGGATCCTTTCGACTATAGTGGACTGAACTTAACATACTGGCCATCAATGCCACATTGGTAGGAAGGACAACTTCTATACCCATCTTCTGAAGATCTTCTAATAACTCTGGCTGTGCTGTTAGAAAATAAACTTCGGCTCTTCTGCTCAATACATCTGCAACAATGTTGGCCTTCCCGGGATGATACTGCAGGTTGACATCATAATCTACAAGTAGCTCTAGCCACCTCCTCTGATGCATGTTAAGATCCTTCTGAGTGAATACATACTTCAAGCTCTTTCGGTCGGTAAAAATCTCTACCCTATCTCCATACAAGTAGTGTCTCCAAAGCTTAAGTGCAAACACTACTGCTGCCAACTCCAAGTCATGGGTTGGGTAATTCCTCTCATGATCAGGAAGTTGACGTGACGCATAAGCTATTACCTTCCCATGCTGTATCAAAACACATCCTAAACCTCTGCCTGAAGTATCACAATACACTAAAAATCTTTCAATCCTATCTGGAAGCGTGAGAATGGGTGCCGTCATCAAGCCTCGCTTCAACTTCTTAAATGAATCCTGACATTCTGCTGTCGAGGCAAACTGCACATCCTTGCGGGTCAACTGGGTCATAGGTGCTGAAATCCGAGCAAAGTCCGAAACAAATCGCCGGTATTAGCCGGCCAAGCCAAGAAAGCAGTAAACTTCTACAACTGTATTGAGTACTGGCCACGTCTCAATGGCTACTATCTTCTGAGGATCCACTTCTACCCCACCTCTGGTAATAATATGATCCAAGTACGAAATGCGATGGAGGCAGAACTCGCATTTACTGAACTTCGCGTACAACTGGTACTCTTGGAGTATCTGGAGGACAATTCTGAGATGCTGCTCATGCTCTGCTTTACTCTTGCTATAGACCAGGATATCATCTATAAACATAATCACGAACTGATCCAAGTATGGCATGAAAATGCGATTCATGAGGTCCATGAATACAACTGGCGCATTGGTTGCTCCAGATGGCATAACAAGGAACTCCCAATACCCATATCTAGATCTAAAAGCTGTTTTCGGGATGTCCTGCTCTCTGACTCTGATCTGATGGTATCCTGACCGCAAGTCAATCTTTGAGAAATACTGCTGCCCCCTTGAGTTGATCAAATAAGTCATCTATCCTCGGAAGAGGATATCTGTTCTTGATTGTCACTGAGTTCAAGGTACGATAATCTACACATAATCTGGACGTACCATCATTCTTTTTCACAAGAAATATCGGGGCTCCCCAAGGCGATCCACTTGTACGAATGAATTCCTTGGTCCTGAGTTCTTCAATCATCTTGTATAATATCTCTAACTCTTACGGTGCCATCTTGTAGACTCTCTCCGATACTGGGGCTGTCCCTGGGATCAAGTCGATAGTAAACTCGATCTCTCGCTCTGGCGGCATTCCTGGAAGCTCTTCTGGGAAAACATCTGGAAACTTCTCGACTATCCGGGGTAACTGTACTGCTGCTACTGCCATCCGCAATACTGGAGGAGAAGGTTCAACTTCGCCTCGGGAAAATGAGAACTCTGGCTCGTCTGGAATGCTAAAAACAACCCTGCCAACATGGCAGCCTATCCTAGCATACTGATTCCTTAACCAATCCATCCCTAAGACCATATCATAATCGTCCATTGGGAACTCTATCAATCTAGCGGAGAACTCTTTACCGCTAACCACGATCCGACACGAGGAAAACACTCTATCTACTCCCACAAGACCGTTACCAGTAAGTATATTGAGCCTTACTGATAATAACTCAGGCTCCAGTCCTATCCGTGTCGCGAATCATGCAGACATGAATGAATGCGATGCACCAGAATCAAATAATACTGATGCTGGAAAGGAGTTGACGAGAATAGTACCTGTCACTACCTCACCTGGTGCCAATCCTTCTTCTACGGTCATCGCCATCACCTGACCATGTCCTCTGGGTGCGGGTCCCCTCTGCTGAAAACCTCTCTGTCTGCTCTGAATCAGGGCTTGGGCTTGTGCATACTGCGGGGGGTATTACTGCTGGAAGGCTTATGCCTGCGTCGGCAATGGCCTCTGAGGCTGATAATGTTGTTGCTGGACTGGTGCTGGTCCTCTCACCGAAGGACTAGTAAGGTTGGACGATGATGAACTACCCCTATTCGGGTAGGATCCTATCTTGTGATCTGCTGCCCCACAAGCCAGGCACAATCCTTGTGTCCTGCGACATTCTGCCACCACGTCCTGGCTTCCCGCAATGTGAATATCCCAGTACGAAAGAGTGCTTCTGCTTCTACTGCTAAGGGTTCATCGGGGTTGAATGTTGAACCGATGTCACTGGGGCCGCCCGCCTCGGAGTTCCAATTGTCAAAGCCCTGGCTACCGGGGCTGGTGCTGAAGACTGATTCATGTGGCCATGAGATCGCTTCCGACCTTCGGTCCTGTCTACGATCCTCTGGGAGGTATACTCGTGCCTCCTGGCTGCTTTCAATACCATATCAAAAGTCTGATGCTTAAACTGCTCCACTGCCAATAAAATCTTTAGATGGAGCCCCTGCTGGAACCGCTGGGCTATGTCGAACTCGGTTGCTACCAAGGTGGGAGCAAACCGACTAAGTCTCAAAAAATCGGCCGCATATCTGTCGACCGTCTTGCCCATCTGCTTCAGATTGGTGAACCTTGTCTGTAGATCGTATCGAACTACAACATCGAAGTACTTGGTCTGGAATCTCTCACGAAATACTGTCCATGCAACAGGTGCCACTAATCCAACGGCCTGTGCCGCCCATAAACTACGGGCAAGATCCAATAACTGTAGACGTACTACCGCCACTTTCTCATTCTCGGGCATCTTCGCCGCTTCTAGAATCACTTCTGTATCCTGCAGCCAAGCATCTGCGGCAATCGCATCTTCGCTACCATCGAAGAAGGGAGGGTTCAAACGCTTGAAGCTGTTGGCCGCCTGGTTCCCTTGATGACCGCCTCTGTTTAAAGCATCTTGTACTGCCAGGTGCAAGGCGTCGCCCCGATGATCTTAAGAAGCTAGCAATGTCCTGATGAGACCCACCAAGGTGCCATCATCAGGCTGGACTGGCTGAACTGGTGGCTCTTGACCCCCAGTAGACATGACTCTGGAGGCTACTCCTGAATGCTGGGCTTGATCTCCAGGTTGCTGCTGGCCCACGGGAGGTGCTTCGTCTTGCCGATCGGTAGGACCAGGAACAATGCCGTTGAAAAAGATGACACAGGGAATAATAAGGAAGGACCAGGACAGATCAAAGATACAAGCATGTGATCAGGTCAAGAATTCATGGATTCAGAGGATACGAGCAGAGATCAAGGGCAAGTGCTGATTGAGACATCTATTCGGTAAACCCTTACATATCTTGATTTACAAGACCTGTATGGGCCACCACTTAAACCATGTAACGCCCCAGAACCAGAAAACTGGAGAGTGGGGGCATACATAACCAGCTACATATATTAAAATGGAATCCACCTCGCTATACGGTCACGGCTGTCTAGATACATGAGGGTTTAACTACAAGCCATCAGTCTCTTATGGTCATGAATAAGCCTATTGTCTCAATCTCATACAAGGAATAGCATACAAGATGTTAGAGCATTAAATATACAATAGTAAGGCGTCCCATACATTACATATTTGGATGATCATGAAGCTAGTCGTACAAAATGTGAAGACTAGCAAGAGTTTTAGTCATACATGATCAACCCTAGGATTCGTCAATCATGTTACAGTCCGTAGACAGACACTAAGTAAAGTAAAATACGAGCTAACACGTGCTCGCCGGCTAAACGCCTCAAAAGAATATTTTTACAATAAAGTAAGAGAACAAAAGGGAAACCCACTCATTGCCTTGGTTACGCCTGGTGGTCACCATCTGGCTGGAAGGCTGGTAGATCCTCTGGAACTGCTCCGGTATCTGGCCACGCAAAACCAGCTGGATCAAATCCCAGAAAGAGCAAGTGCCACAAAGGGGGTTCACTTAAGAACTAAAACCAGCAATTAGCATAAAACATAATAACATATTAGAATTTGAGATATGGAAAATCATGAGGATATATGATGCGATAACCATGGGACTATTCAGATAGCCAGGTTACAACCCTTAACCAAACAAGGACCGGTGTTGTAACCCTTCATCTAAACGGAACTTAGTTTCCCACCATTTATCGATAAAATAAAGCACAAACAATCAGGTCATATTACAATCTTGTACAGGATCAGGACAAGACTAGACTGGGTTAGACTCCATCCAATCAATCACGGCCAAGCAATGAGTACGGCTTGATACTTTAGCTATCTAGGGTTATCACAGGCCTAATTATTAGCAAGATGCAATGAGATTGTTCCAACAGCCACAAGCCCTGCAGACCATCCAGGTTATCCAGGTCGAATATATGTTCATGAAGGGTGCAACACATGACAGTGTGCTGGAAATGTGCCCTACTCGTCGGCAGGCTACAAGTCCACTTGCGCGCCTAGATAACGGGATTGCCTGTAGCTGGAAAATCTCTTCATGACTACTGGATTATTCTACTTATTAGCCTTAGTCAATTTCAGTAGGTACCCCTGACCGTGGTATTCAGGGGTCCCCGTCCTAGACATGATGCAAGACAATACTGGTTTATTTGTACAAACACAATCGTCCACGGTGTCCATGTCATTCATTCTTGTCATGTCATGCTAATTGTCGCAACAGCATATCGAGGTATATCATGTCAGGTTTACTTATTAAGAGTACGCCACGACGGGCTACTATCATGTCATGTTACTTGTCAAGAGTGCACTACTACGGGTCACTATCGTGTTCATGGAATATATGCAGAATTTACATGGTACAAGCATTCTATCAAGGGACCCAAGTTATACAGAGGGTCATGCGACAAAGCATAAATGTAACAACCCAACATAATAAAAGGGGTGCAAGGGATATGGAACGAGCCATGCTGCTAACTGAAAAACAAGGTCATGCGGCTCGGAAGAGCGGGCTCATGCGGCCAGGGAAAGGCTCATGCGGCCAGGGGGGACAGGGGCATGCGGCTCGGGAGGGGACAGGGGCATGCGGCTCGGGAGGGGTCAGGGGCATGCGGCTCGAGAGTGGACAGGGGCATGCGGCTCCGGAGGGGACAAGGGCATGCGGCTCGGGAGGGGACATGGGCATGCGGCTCGGCTTATGCGGCACGGGCCAACCAGAGCCGTACGACTCGGTCAAGCAGTGCCATACGGCTAATGAGAGATGGGCTCATACGGCAAGGGGGATTTTGTTCATGCGGCCAGGGAGAATGATTTCATGCATTCTGGAAGGGACGAGCTCATACGGCCAGGGGGAAACAAAGCCATGCGGCTAAGGAAAATAGGTTTATGCGGCTAAAAGTCCAGCAGAGCCATGCGACTGAAGTCAACTCAAGCCATGCGGCTAAGGCTTTATGAAGACTGGAGTGTCTATGCAACCGCTGGGGACTTGCCGCATGAAAAAGCCATGCAGTCAAGCACTATTCTTCTTCTCCAAGTGTTCCGAAAAGAAGAACCATGGAAGTCATGGCTTCCAAGCTCCAATAATCCTTCATCTAAGGTCAGAATCTAGACTTCCATAGGTCAAAATGGGGCATAAAGAAATTCTCTACAACATGGAACCATCAAAACTTGAGAATAACAAGGTTTAATAGATCAAAACCCAAGAAATCTGAAAATGCAACAAGCTTAGATCTACGTGAAATGAACCATGGAAATTAAAAATGCTAAGTACTAAAGTGTCTTAGAATCTCGTGAGGAAGAAAATAGAACAAAAAATAATCTGAGTTCCTCCATGAAGCAAGTTGCACTTGCCTAAGCTCTCTCTCTCTCGGTAGGTGGAGAGTAATGGTGAGGAAGAAGAAGAGTTATGAGGATTAATGGAAGAGAGAGAGAGAGAGAGTGGTTAGGTGGCTTATAAAGGAAGAGAGTGGGTGGTAGGTGGGGTTGGTCCACATGCAAAAACTGAACCAAGCCGAACCAAGTAAACCGAACCGAACCAAGCAAACCGAACCGAACCAAGCAAATAAAATGCCAAAATAAACCATACAAGGAGACATGCAATATGAGTCAAAATACGTACACGTATACCAAAATACGTAATACGAACTACGGGCGTTACAGAGATGCATCAGGGGATGACCGAATTTTGGGTGATTGTGGCGATGGTGTTCTGTGTTGGTCACCGTTGGATGGGCATTGAAGGAGGCCGTAGCTTTCGCGTAGGAGAGTTATAGTGATCGGTCGTCGAATGAGGATGGCCGAGGTGATCGACACCAGCATGTCGGTGGAGGCAGGGACGAGGATAATGATTATGGGGCCAGCAGTGGCAGCGTCGCTCATGGTTGCAGTTACGATGCCACGATGACGATTAGAATTAGGAAGAGGGCTGATTTTTATAGAGTTTGAGGGGGAACGATGGCGTCGACTGTTACTCCTATATATATATATATATATATATATATATATATATATATATATATATATATATATATATATATATATATATATATATCCTGTTTGATCCATAGGATAAGAAAGGAAATTTGATTTAAACTCCAACTGTAATAGTTGTTTGATTATCAGGAGGATTTGGAGGAATCTCTAATATGAATTTAAAACGAATTTGAACATAGAGGAGATTAAGTACTCGACTAATTTTGAAGGGGATAGGTAGAAATCGTTTGATCTCTCCTCGCCTATACATACACATGCTACATGGGAATTCAAATGCTAAAAGGGTTTAGAGATTGGTTAGAATATCATTCAACTAAGATTTGAATTTAATCTCTTCCCTAAATTTAAATCTCAAATAATTATTTAAATATTAATTAATCAAATTTAAATATAATATTTGATAACAGTAATATTTCAAATTAATACATAATATTATCAAAATAATTTCAATCGTACAAAATGAAAACTACACTAATTGACTATTATAATAACTCAAAAATAATATTTGATGACAACAGAATCATTTTAAAACATATTTCAAGTAATATTGATATTATCAAGTAAAACCATATAATTTAAATCTATAGATGATCAAAATAATATTTAGTATTTATCAAATAACATATTTTAAAATCAAAACGATAATTGATCATCACTATAATAATATTCGATAAAACGTATTTTTATTAATCAAACTTTCTTATAAATTTTTATAATTTTCAAAAATTGTTTTTCGAAGTCCATAACTTGAATATCTAAAAGCTAATAACCAAATAATGCCAATAATAATTTTCAAGTAAATATTTTTATCAAAACTATATTTATTATCCTTGAACAAAAGTAGTCTTTTTAGAAATACAAAAATAATAGATACAAATTTCAAAGAGAACTTGTTTCCAAAACACGATCTCAAAAATATATAGAATAATTAAATAAATTTTTTGAAATATTTGGGAAGAAGAGTTACAAATCTACCCACCTTAGAAAAATTTTGTCGTCGAAATTTCAAAGGATAGGACTAGACACTACTAAGAATATAATCAAGAAATTATATGATTCAAAATTAGATAAGTGTAATCGGAGATGGAATCAAAACCTTAAGAAAGGATGCGCTTTTACACGATCAAAATGATTAAATCACGATTAAATTTTTATTTAAGGATGATCAAGAAATTTGGTTTATCACGATTGATTGTTTAGGCACGATCAAAGTATGACCAAATTATATGGTCAAGGATCTAGTCAAGGTCAAAATCTAAGCGTGCTTAAGGATAGAACTGAAATAGAATTAGCTAAATGAGAAAAGTCATTAGACATGACTAACCACTAATTGAAATTATGTAAGTATGATGAACGATCAAAATTTAGACAAAGTCTAATAGGATTAAATTTATATGGGTACAAGTAGGGTGTAGTTACGATCAAGGCTAATATGCAAGTCATCCAAGCATGATTAAAATTTGGCACGAGTATGAATATGATCAAAATAATCATGTCAAAGTGTAATAAAAATCTAAACATTAGCAATAATAGAGTTTGAAATATAGGTACTACTATGACTATAGTCAAATAGTTTAGTCACGATCAAAGTTGTTTAGGAACGATCAAAATTCAAATTTGTTTGGCATAATTAACTCGATTAACTATTTTAAAAAAATTATTAGGCATAATTACAGAATCAAAATCTAGAAAAATATACGAATTAATATGATCAAAATATAATCAAAATAGTCTAGTTGCGATCAAAAAGTCGATAAGGATGATCCAAACCAAAATCGTTTTAACACGATCTATTATGTATGCATGATCATAGAATCATAATCTAGGTATGATTATGAATCTAGTGCAAGGAATTCAGAAACAGGTTTAAAAGGTTACTAGGAAGACAAATAACGATATGAAAAGATAAGAAAAAAAAATAAAAGGATAAAGTCTAAATCAGAATTTTAAGTGAATGCATGAAATTGCAAACCATGAAATCAATGGTCATAAAAAAAGGATGTAGTCTCTATAATATTCGAAAATTGTATGTATATATAAAGTCACTCTACCGAGAATTTATGCCTCGTCAGTGTACATCTGGCTGCAATAAACCCTTGGTTTCATGACTCAAATATAATATGGTATCGAATATCCTGTCAACTCTATCCAATATTGACATAAAGATAACTAAGTTCAAAATAGGACAACTAAGACAATTTTAATAGTATTTGATAACATACGCTTACCTAAAATTACTTCAACTTAGGGGTCATGCCTCGCTAATGCGCTGTTGGCTGTAGTAACCGCAGTCTCCATAAGTTAAATAAATGGCGACAGTGCGCATCTAGCTTGCCATTATAAGTCATCAAAAATAACTATATCCAAAAGAATTTCAAAGGAACTTCTAGAATTTCAACAAGTTGATCATGATAGAAAAATGTAAGTATCTGTCCTTGAACGAAAATATCAGTTTTGAAAATCATACGATTGATTAGGAAAAAATGATCAGAGGCACGAGAAGTGTAAATCATATATGTCTTTTGAATTTCGGAATACAGGACTCAAAATTAATATATGGATAATTGAATCATGTTAGGCTCAAAAGTCAATGGATGAACATAAAATATACTCTTTAGAAAAAATAATTACTTATGGTCATTGGCCTAAAACAATCTTTTTAACCGTATGAAATATTCTTAGTAATAATAAAGCCCAAAAGTAAATATGTAAAGTCCAAAATCATTTCAAATCAAAACCTAGTTCTAACAGGCTTTTCAGCCTATCTATAAAACTTAATTAAGTTATCAAAATACCATGGGCTCTAAGCCCAGCCCAAACCTAATTATTTTGTCGCAACTGTAATGTCTAAGAATTTGTTTAATATACATAATTAATAAAAAATACACATAAATAATACTAAGAGTATTATGCTAATTATTATACATGTATATAGAATATAAATATATATATACACCACATATACTAAATACCATGTTAAAACTAATAATAAATAAAATGAAAAGTTAAAACAAAATAAGAAAATAAATACAGAGTGTACTGCTGTCTACTACTTTTGGAGAAACATAAAGTGGACAAGAGATTTGAGAAAGAAATAGAAAAGGAAAAATTGAATGCTCGAGAACGCTCACCTGCTTGAGAAAGCTCACAGCCTTCGGCTCGGCAGCAACGCTATCGGCGGTACAACTTCTGTACGAGCGACCATGGTGGCGCTCGAGTCAAGTAGTGGCGGAGGACTCGACAATAGATCTGGGCAGCCACAGCGACGATCCACATGGCGGAGTGAATGGCCGACAGATCTGGGTCGAGGGGGAGGACTAGGTGGTGCTTGTGACATGCTCGCGGCGGAGGATGCTCGCCCATAAGCATGGAAGCGGGGCTGGACGCGGCCATGCGCAGCGGTTAGCGGATCCTAGGCATGACGCAAGGGTATTCAGTGACGGTGACCACCGGTTCGGGAAGTAGCCTTGGCAAAAAGAGGTGGATACGATCCCAATCAATTATGGCAGACCAGGTCTGGCAGTTGTATTGGACCGCTCGACATAGTAATCGGGAAGGACATGACAATTTTGTGCTCGGTTCGTCGCAGCCACAACTAGGTTAGGTTTTAGGATTTTGATTTGGGTTCCCGTTGTGTCGTATCCTCGGGGTTGGACCCGGGGACACGGGGTTCTCTGTGTATTTTTTGGATGAAGAGTATTGGTTGTGTTTGTTTGGTATTGGCTGTGATGGTTGGGGTAATGTCGAAGAGACGGAGTAGGTGGTGTTGAGGCCGGTAGTAGCAGTGGTGGTAAGGCCAAGATGGTTGTAACGGTGGTGACGGTTGGGGAGGTGGCAGTTTATTTATGATAGTGGTGGTGGTGGTGGTTCGACAGGGTGTTGTGGTGGTAGTGATGAATGTTGTGGGGACAGTCAGGGTTAGCCAGGTAGAGGAAGTCAGGGGTGGAATGGTGATGGTGGTCGTGAGTTGGCAGTGACAGGGGTGAGATGGTGGCACGGGCAGTAGAGACTACATCTGGGGGCGGCCGAATTTTGGGTGATGGTAGCAATGGTGTTCTGTGTTGGTTACCATTGGATGGGCGTTGAAGTAGGCCGTGGCTTCCACATAGGAGAGTTCTGGTGGTCGGTCGTCGACTGAGGATGGCCGAGGTGATCGATACCAGCAGGTCAGTAGAGGCAAGGACGAGGATGACGATGATGGGGCCAGCAGTGGCAGCGTCGGTCATGGTTGCTGTCACGACAACTACGATGGCAATTTGGTTGGCTGGAAAATGTACTACAAAATCAAGAAAGAACAAGATTAATCATTTGACTTAAAATAATTTTACATTGTTTTCAGAGTGACAAAATAGACGCATAAGATTTTATGCGTCTATCCTTTACTTCCATCAAGACTGGTGTAATTGTTTATAATGCATGATGCAAGGAGCGCATAAGTGCAGATTAGTTACACTCATGCGGTAACTTACAGAAGCGCATAAACCAAAACGTGTATTTTCTGTTAAAGTTTCACAACAATAACTATGTACGTAATAGGGAAGTCAGTCTGCATATTTTTGTAATTGAGTTTCCTCACTCATACTTCAAGACTTGTAGGCGCATGGCCTTATGAGTTCTTGTTTACAAGCAACAATTGCAAATGTTTTTGTCGAAAGCAGACTTTTACCCTCAATCGGTGGTTGGACTTCGGCGGGAGCAGTATTAGATGAGTTAGCGACCGACTTTCCCTTATTTTCGCTCGTCGATGGTGACTTGGTCAAAGTCTTAGGAGCCATTTACTTGAGAGTTTTTGATGGAACAGAAGAAGGAGGAGTTCTTAGAGAGAGAGCAAATTTCAAAAATGAAAGTAAAGTTCTACTTCATCACTCTTCAGCTCTATTTATAGACTGCATCAAGTAGTCGTATAAGAGTATACAACTCTTGGAATCCTGAGTTGTTCGAATAAATCATAACAAACTCCTCGATTCTCGTGCCAAACGACGACTATATTTATAGGCACAGAATGCGAAGAGGATTTCAAGAGATTGACAGTTGTTTCACTCAGATTTGTAAAAGATTATATGTTTCAAGTCAGAAATAACAAACTTATACATTGTATTAGTAATGACAAACTCTTAGCGTCTTAGTCAGAGTTGCAGATTATGCGTTCCATATATCAGATAAGCAGTAAATTTCATGCGTCTATTGGATTACAAGAATTTACACATCTCAAAATATTTCTAAGTCTTACATGACATAATTCATTTATGACTATGCGTCAGTTTTCTAGCAGTTATGCGACGTGTTGGAGACAATGATTCTTCAAAAGACATGTCAAAACACATACAAAGCAAAAGATTGCAATCAAAATGAAAGAACATCAAAGTCCAAAGATAAAATTATATTTCAGAGATCATGATTACATATGATGGAGATCTATTACATTCTGGATTTTATCTTTAAGTCATTATGATGGGTAATGGAGGCTTATTATATTCAGGACCTTCTTCATCATTTTGTCTCCCAGTGCAAACCACAATACATGGAAATGTTGCGCTAAAAGAGACAACTGCAGAGAAGGGAGACTATTACGTATAGTCCAGTGCCAATATTCCCACAACCTCATAAGGTTGGCAGTAGAAATACAACATTGATTGGACCCCTCAGAAGGTGTTCGACTCCAGATCCTGACTTTAAGGCTACAAGTGTGGGTCACCCTCTGTAGTATCAGGCAGTTTGTGTTGGTGCTTTCTTTACATGGAGAGAGCTAGCTCTCAATATGCCTTGTAAAATTTTAGTCCCACATCGGAAATGCACCATGAGTTATCTCAACATATATACTTGGTTGTGTTGTTGAGAGATGCACATGGGGTGGTGACCCTAAGGAGGGAACCATGTTGGTGATTTTACTAGGAGGTAAGAATAAGGCTCCAAGGATTAAGCATTAATGCTTTTGTCACTCTCTTGGATTAATTCCATTTGGAGCTAAGCCCCAAAGGGGCTTAGCGACTCGGACTCGGACTCGGGCTCATGGGCTCATGAGGCGTAATATGGCATTTTGTTGGCGCACTTTGCACTTAGCACGTCAGCAGTCATGCGGCTCATATGCGGCCATACGGCTCATGCGGCTCATGCGGTCCATGAGGCTCATGCGGCCCATGCGGTCCATGCGGCTCATGTGGTCCATGCGGTCCATGCGGCCATAAGGCTCATGCGGCCAGGCTGCTGCTGCCGCATGGAGGGCTCCGCTGACTGTACAGACTACAAGTCAGTTATGGAAAGACTGATTCAATACGATTAATTCAGATCCACTCTTTGTGGGATTTAAATTAATTTTGTTGCTATCTTTGTGGGATTTTAATTAATTTCGTTGCAATCTTTTTGGGATTTGATTCAATCTTTCCATAACTGAAGAGGCGGCTAGGGTTTCCACCCTCTCTCTATATATACTCTCTTCTGGCCTCCTTTGTGACTACTACGAAAATATAAGTCAGAAAAGGAGAAAGAGAGAGAGAGAGCTGATGCCGCCATTGTAAGTCCATCCGAGGAGTCAGAATATAGGTGAATTCGAGCGTTCCATAAGTTCTTCAAACTTGCTGGTTCCTGGAAGCAGTTCGTGTGGGGCAAATCTTGCTTTGAGCAACGGTGTTTTGACACCCCAGTATTTTTCTTCTTCTCATCTTTCTCTAGATTATTGTACCTCATTCTGTCCCAATTGTAATACGTTTGCAAGGAAGAACGAGAGATCTTCTCTTCTCTATTTTCTTTCTCCATATTGTAATCGGGTTATTTGGTTTTTGTTTCATCGTAGATCTCTGTTGCATCTGTTTTACCATCTTTGATCAAGCCTCGGGACTAACAATCTCAAAGCAAGATCCTTATAGATGGAAAACATTAATGCTTTGCTCGTCCAATCGGACTACTGCAAGTTGGAAAAGTTCGATGGAGAGCATTATCAAGTCTGGAAGAGAAAGGTTTATCTAACTCTTCAACTAAAAGATATTGATCATGTTCTGTTGGAGGAAGAACCCTCTGTTCCAGACACTGGATCTACTGTCGCAATCAATACGGCTACCAAACTCCAGGCCAAATGGAGAAGGGAAAATAGCATCTGCAGGTTTCTCATCCTAAATGCTATGGAGGACTTCCTGGCAGAATCATACTCGAAGAAGGAACTTGCCAGAGACATATGGGAGTCTGTAGAAAAACTGTATGAAGAAGACAGGAACAGGAGCAAAATGTTTGTGGTTGAAAAATATCACAAATTGCTCTTTGAGGACGAGAAGTCCATGTTGCCACAGGTGAAGGAATTTCTGAAGCTACGTCAGAAACTGGAAGACGAAGAGATGCCCCTTTCCGATAAGTTTGTCATTGGAGGGATCGTCTCAAAACTTCCTGCTGGATGGAGTACCTTCTATGCAAGGATGCACAGAAAGAAGCTAGACATTAGCTTGGAAGATCTACTTCAAGAGATCCATGTTGAAGACGAGATGCGTTCCCAACAGAAGGTGGACACTCTGTCCAAACAGTTGGCTAAAGCCAATCTAGTACAGACGAGAGATCCCAAGGGAAGTAGTTCTCATCCCAAGAAGAAGGACTTCACTAATCTAAAGTGAAGGGTCCTTCATTCAAGCAACAGAAGACTAAGTCCCACGTGACTTGTTACAATTGTGGCAAGAAAGGCCACTACAAGAGTGAATACAGATCCAAGCCTAAACAATCAGAGAAAGGTGAGCCTAATAAGGTTTTATTGGTTTCTAACATTGTTACTATGATCGCACAGGTCACAACTTTGGGGGTTGACTCTGACTGGTGGATAGATACTGGTATAACTTTCCATGTCTGTTCTGGCAAGGAATGGTTCGTCACGTACCAGCCGATATCTGAGAAGGTTGTCATGGCAAACCAGGCCCAAGCTAAAGTTCTGGGGATCGGGACTGTGGAGCTGAAACTCACTTCTGGGAACACTCTGACGCTTTAAGGTGTGAAGCATGTTCCGACGATTGCCAAGAACCTGATCTCTGGGAGCCTGCTCTGCAATACAGGCTTGAGGATGGACATCAATGCTGGTCAGATGGTGATGTCCAAGAAGGAAACATACTTCGGAAAGGCTTATCAAACCGAAGGAATATTTAAAATTCAGCTTGTCAACCAGTTTGATGACATTAATGCAGTTGTATTTTTTGATTATTCTCTTGAGTTGTGGCATAATAGACTAGGACATATTCATTGTAAAAGAATTAACAAAATGTCTAGTCTAGGACTTATCTCCAAATGTGGGGGTAAGGTGGAGAAGTGTGAAGTGTGTGCTCAGACGAAGATCACAAGAAAACCCTTTCATCGGGTCAATCGAAGCACAGATCTTCTGGAGTTGGTACACTCCGATATCTGTGACTTCAAACATTTCTCTACGAAGGTCGGGATAAAGTATTTCATAACTTTCATCGACAACTTCTTAAAATACGCGTTCGTCTACTTGTTCAAGTCTAAAGATGAAGCTTTCGAGAAGTTCAGAGAGTTCAGGGCCGAAGCTGAACGGCAGACTAGACAACAACTCAAGAGGTTGAGAAATGATTGAGGTGGAGAGTACAGGTCTCTTGAATTCATATCATTCTGCAAAGAATATAGAATCATATGCGAGACTACTGCTCCATATTCTCCTCAATCCAACGGAGTAGCAGAGAGGAAGAATCGAACATTAACAGAAATGATGAATTCTATGCTGCTGCAGGCCTTCCAAAATTCTACTGGGGAGAAGCTGCATCAATGGCCACTTTCATTCTGAATAGAGTGCCATATGCAACTTCGGACGTAACTCCTCATGAACTCTGGTTCAAAGTCAGACTAAACTTGAATGTCATTCGAGTGTGGGGGTGTCTGGCGTATGTGAAGCTCCTAGATCTGAAGATTCAGAAGCTAGGGACAAGGACTACGAAGGCGATCTTCTTGGGGAATGCCGAGAAGAGGGATGCTAGGAGATTTCTTGATATTGAGTCAGATCATATCATCGAATCTCGCGATGCTGAATACTTTGAAGACAAGTTTGCAAAAGACAAAAGCATTATTCTTTCGGACATTTCAGAAAATAATGTAGGTGAAAATGAGACTGAAATCTCATATGGGCCAGTAGTCCAAGAAGAAGCTATTGTTGATGAAACGACTCTTGTACCAGAACTCGCAGAGCCGTCAGCTAAGCGAGCGAGAAAATCGAAAGACTTCGAAGATGACTTTGTCACCTATCATGTGGAAGTAGATATGCTTACTTATGATGAGGCGATGAAGACCAGAGATGCTATCTTCTGGAAGGAGGCAGTAAATGACGAGTTTGACTCTATCACCTCCAATAACACATGGATGTTGGTAGATCTACCTGAAGGAGAAAAGCCCATCGGATGTAAATGGATCTTCAAGAAGAAGATGAAGGCAGATGGGACTATTGACAAGTTCAAGGCCAGGCTGGTAGCCAAGGGATTTTCTCAGAAACAAGGGATAGACTACTTTGACACGTACGCTCCAGTGGCTCGGATGACCACCATCAGGATGTTAATCGCTCTAGCAGCTATACATAAGTTGGTGATACATCAGATGGATGTAAAGACAGCATTCCTGAATGGGGAGCTGACCGAAGAGATTTATATACAACAGCCAGATGGATTTGTCGTCAAAGGTCTTGAAGACAAAGTTTGCAAGTTGGTAAAATTATTGTATGGTTTGAAGCAAGCTCCCAAGATGTGGCATGAGAAGTTTGACAAAGTTATTAGGTCAAACGGCTACAGAGTCAGCGAGACGGACAAATGTGTTTACACAAAGTTCGCTGATGGAAGAGGAGTCATCGTTTGTCTGTACGTGGACAACATGCTAATCCTAGGCACGGACATAGACTGTGTCACAGAGACAAAGAAGTTTCTCTCAACCAAGTTCAGTATGAAGGACTTGGGGGATGCAGATGTCATCTTGGGCATAAAGATCATCTGGACAAACACTGGAGTAGCGCTGTCACAATCTCACTACATTGAGATGATGCTCACACGCTATGGGTATAAGGATCTTCCAGGGATCGATACGCCATACAGGTGTGATCAGAAGCTGAAGCCAAACTCGAGGGAAAGCGTCAGGCAGCTGGAGTATTCTAGCATTATCGGAAGTTTAATGTACGTAACCACTGCCACAAGGCCTGACATAGCTTTCGCCGTGGGAATGCCGAGTCGGTTCACAAGCAACCCAGGGGTTGAGCACTAGAAAGCTGTGAAGCGGGTGATGAGATATCTCAAAAAGACTCAGACATATGCACTGCACTACAACGGATATCCGACAGTAGTGGAAGGCTTCAGTGATGCTAGCTGGTGTTCAGCGGTAGAAAACGAGAGATCCACAGGTGGATATGTCTTTTCCTTGGATGGAGCTGCTATATCGTGGAAGTCGAAGAAGCAGACTATACTCTCTCGTTCCTCCATGGAATCTGAATTCTATGCACTTGAAACTGCAGCATATGAAGCAGAATGGCTTTGGGAGCTCATGTATGATCTTTCAGTGGTTGTGGCTCAGATATCGGCGATACCGATATACTGTGACAACCAGACGACTGCGACGGTGGCATCAAATGACCTCTTCAACGGGAAGAAGAGGACTGTGTGGTTGAAGCACAGGGCAGTACATGATCTTATCAAAAGAGGTATAATTGCAGTGGTTGATGTTCGGAGTCAGGAGAACCTGGCAGATCCGTTCACAAAGGGCCTCAAGCGCTAGTTGGTCGATGACACAGCTTATAAAATAGGCTTGAAGGCATTCTGATAGTGTGTCTTTGTAATCCTACCATAAAGTTTTATGCTATTAGTTCAAAAAGAAATCTACTAGGCATCTAACTTTTGGTTCAAAGGAGGATCACTGACTGGGAAACTATCAGGTAACAGTGGGTACTTGTTCTCTGAAACATGGAAGGGATACGGACCCATAACCACTGTTGTCTACTATGTATTTTCTGCAGAAAAAACAGATCCTGTGGAAGGTTGGCTTAAACGCCTTAATGAGTTCTCAGGCAGAGTGAATGCCTGGTGTGCTTTATAGGAAGCACGGTAGAGCAGCACTACAAGGAGTGAAACTCAATGCTACAGTAGGATGACTCTACCATGAGGTTCCCAGGTAGGGGTAATGCCTCGGCTTTGCAAGCCAAGTCATAGCGGCGTAGCACCGCAAATAGACAGGTAGCCTAATGCTGTATAACGTAATTAAAGAGTTGTAGACAGTACTACAAAGGGGAGGATGATCCCATGTTATAGTGGTACGACACCACGATGAGGTACCCAGGTAGGGGTAAAGCCTCGGCATTGCAAGCCATGTCGTTGCGGTGTAACACCGCAAGGAAGCCTTAGGCTTTATGCTGAGTAGATTAGCACTACAAAGAGGCTGAAACCTCATGCTACAGTAGTATGACACTACGATGAGGTTCCCAGGTAGGGGTAATGCCTCGGCTTTAGGCCATGTCATAGCGGCGTAGCACCGCAAGGAAGCGCAAGGCTTCATGCCATATCTTTTTAATAAAGAACTCACCTATAGTGTATGGAAAGAGATATCAGGCCGTCTCTTGAGGGTAAACTTGTATATGCCCAAAATTATACACTGAAACCAGGCTGGCACAGGGCCTTTAATGTGCATCCAGAAGCACACGTAACTACACATTGTGAGTGGGAAGAATTACAGTTGTGGTGCAGAATTCAAGGCGTAGTCCATTCTTGTATCACATTGTTATTTAACCCATGCGAGAAGATTCAAGTCATCAGCGACATCTATCCTAATACAAAATGGACAGTTACTGTGGGGAACGCTCAACCCTGGACACATATATATATTGTGATATGTGGGGGATTGTTGGTACTTTCTTTACATGGAGAGAGTTAGCTCTCAACATACCTTGTAAAATTTTAGTCCCACATCAGAAATGCACCATGAGTTATCTCAAAATATATACTTGGTTGTGTTGTTGAGAGATGCACATGGGGTGGTGACCCTAAGGAGGGAACCATGTGGGTGATTTTACTAGGAGGTAAGAATAAGGCTCCAAGGATTAAGCATTAATGCTTTTGTCACTCTCTTGGATTAATTCCATTTGGAGCTAAGCCCCAAAGGGGCTTAGCGACTCGGACTCGGACTCGGGATCATGGGCTCATGAGGCGTAATATGGCATTTTGTTGGGCACGTTGCACTTAGCACGTCAGCAGTCATGTGACTCATATGCGGCCATGTGGTCTTATGCGGCATGCGGCTCATATGCGGCTCATGCGGCTATGCGGCCATACGGCCATGCGGCTCATACGGCCATATGGCTCATGCGGTCCATACGGTCCATGCGGCTCATGCGGCTCATGCTGTCCATGCGGTCCATGCGGCTCATACGGCCCATGCGGTCCATGCGGTCCATACGGCTCATGCGGCCCATGCGGTCCATGCGGTCCATGCAGCCCATACGGTCCATGCGGCCATGAGGCTCATGCGGCCAGGCTGCTGCTGCTGCTGCCGCATAGAGGGCTCCGCTGACTGTGCAGACTACAAGTCAGTTATGGAAACTGATTCAATGCGATTAATTCAGATCCACTCTTTGTGGTATTTGAATTAATTTCGTTGCTATCTTTGTGGGATTTGAATTAATCTCATTGCTATCTTTTTGGGATTTGATTCAATCTTTCAATAACTGAAAAGACGGCTAGGGTTTCCATCCTCTCTATATACTCTCTTCTGGCCTCCTTTGTGACTACTACGAAAATATAAATCAGAAAAGGAGAAAGAGAGAGCTGCTCGCCATTGCAAGTCCATCCGAGGAGTCAGAACAGAGGTGACTTTAAGCGTTCTACAAGTTCTTCAAACTTGCTGGTTCCTGGAAGCAGTTCGTGTGGGGCGAATCTTGCTTTGAGCAACGGTGTTTTGACACCCCAGCATTTTTTTCTTTTCATCTTTCTCTAGATTATTGTACCTCGTTCTGTCCCAATTGTAACACATTTACAAGGAAGAACGAGAGATCTTCTCTATTTTCCTCCTCCATATTGTAATCGGGTTATTTGGTTTTTGTATCATCGTAGATCTCTGTTGCATCTGTTTTACCATCTTTGATCAAGCCCCGGGACTAACAGTTTGCCTAGGTAGGATAATACAAAATTGGACCGGCACATAGTATAAGATTCTGTCGACTGCCACACTGTTCGTCATCAACAGTTTTTTGATTGGGACTCAAACTCATTCTCATCACAGATGCTATGAAAGTGAACCAGCCAGTTGCAAGCCTCGTTAGATAGGTGCAAACAGTTAGATGGGTCTGAGGATTGCAAAATTCCTCTATGTAATATGATGGATCATGTCAAATAAGACATGTTATGATATATTTCCAAGCTCCATTTGAACTCTAGTAAACAAGGAGTATCTTAAAAAAATATAACATGTTCGAAGGAGTTAAGCGCATGAAATCAGTTGTTTATTTGAAAGATCATGTAGTTGTATCGCATAGCTCCAGAAGACGCATAGACAGAATATAAAAGCCTCATGCACCTAAGAGCTGAATAACATAGCATTCTCTAGCAACATATTATTGGCAACCCTGTCTATGTATGCAATAGATTTTCTATTAACAGTACATCTTTTTATAAGTGTAAATATGAACTCTAGTGATGTGTTGTACTCAAACAGGATCAGAGTGTAAATCTCTGCCATAAACTTCATGTGAAAGAAGTGATTAGTAGTAATCAAAGAGACAGAGATGAAGAATACTTCAAGAAAGATTACCTTCAGAAGAACGATCTTTTTTCTGACTTCTGGCATAACCAAAGAGCAGTTTCATCAGCAAATGACGTTGAATCCCCCTACAAATTTCCACAAGTTTGCTGGAGTGCTAATTAGTCAACACATATCCTATTTATAGGGATGAGAATTTACTATGCAGCAAAATGTCAAGCGACTTGGTTCTTGATGAAGAGATCAATCCATCATTAACTATTGCGTGATTTTCTGTTCCTAAAATTGCGGATGATAGTTGACTTAGCCTCGATCCAAGCGATTGCTAGAAACAACTATCACAAATTTTGAAGATTAGTTAAGATTTCAAGGGATTCAGTTAAAGCAGTGACAACATAGCAAGTGATCTAACGCATCTAAAGCTTTGTGTGAAAACCCTCTCTCTCATGTTTTTATTCAAAGTAATTCAAATTTGTTCAAGTTATAAAAACTTTGAAGGGGGTCTTGTAGAAGCATGAAAAATACTAAAAAGAGACGCATATTTCATGTGCCTAAAATGTAAATGTTCTTGAGTTAAAGCAGTCTCTGAAGCACTATGAGCTTTTGAAGACGCATAATCGATAATGAGTCAGATATACGCATGGTCCGTTTGACGCATGACATGTTTTTGTCTCTTATATGAAAAGATGGACCTCGGGCAATGTGTAGTATTCAGACTACGAGGAAGATGTCAGTAATTATGTCACCATCATCATTACTCTTTAACAGCTGTAAAAGGAGCAATTTTATTCGACTACTTCCAGAACAGTATTTGCAATTTGAAGTTAAAAATTTATGCGTTTAAAATGTCGTTGATACATAGTTATTTCATGAAGAGATATTATTTGCAGTAAGTAATCAGATGCTATGCATCTAATGTTATTTGACATACAGCTAATCCACAGTAAACAGGTCATATGCTGACATGGTAGTGTTTTGTGCAGCACGTCTAAAAACACGTGGCAAACTATACGTGATTCTCGAACACGTTCACTCCCCACGAACCCCTAAGGCTCATGCGTCTACCCAGTTTCATGTGTCTCTGAGGTATAAGACGGTATGTTTTCTGCATATACGCACATAGCTATTCCCGTAAAAAGAAGCTATAAAAAGAGGACGGTTTCTTTCTCACATACACCCGCAGAGAGAGATGCTACGCATGCTACATCTTTGCTAAAAACATTCAAAAAGAGGAAGATAGAGTTTTCAGTGATAAAGTTTCCCTTACTGCAAGAGTTCATCAACCACCAAGCTTCATTAATTTTTGCATCAGATTATCAACGGAGTAAAGAAGTCGAAGTAGACTTAATCTCCATCGTCCCAATCCCCAGATTCTAGTTATACTCTTTCTTTACAATAATATGAAAGAGTCTACATTTTTGGACTCTTTTTGTGTTGAAGCATGTGGTAATGGCCGGGGAGCTTTGGGAAGTTGGTGGATGGAAGTGGGGAGAAGAGATCACATACGGTTTTGAGAAGAGTAGCGAGGAATCGATTTTGGATATTGGCTTCTCTCGGTTTGGGAATAAATATAAACGTATATATGAGAAGGGGTAGGGGCGCGTGAGTTACATAATAGAGGAGGATTTCTGAGGAATAGATAGGATTTGGCATTTATTAGGTATATGTAGAGATTTATCAATTAATAGAGGGATTTGGTTAATTGCAAATATCCCCTTCATAATATTATTTGTGATCCCCTTTGGGTTTGTTTAACCTAGATTAGAATCCACTAATCCCCTTGGGTCAGTTTCGGGTCTGGGCAATTAACTAGTTCTCAAAGGTCCAAAAATTGGTCTTTTGTGGCATTTAAATATAAATAGCACATGAGACCTCAATTTAGTGGGACACTAGTGGCATTTGAGTAGTAGGCATCGATTGGGTCAAAATCATATTTGGTGGAAAAGTTGGATGACATATAGTAATAAATAATTAATATTGTGATCCCCTTTGGGTTTGTTTAACCTCGATTAGAATCCACTAATCCCGTTGGGTCAGTTTCGGGTCAGGGCAATTAACTAGTTCTCAAAAGTCCAAAAATTGGTCTTTTGTGGCATTTAAATATAAATAGCACATGAGACCTCAATTTAGTGGGACACTAGTGGCATTTGAGTAGTAGGCTTCGAGTGGGTCAAAATCATATATTTCCAAATTAAATCGAAAAAGGCAAAAAATTTATGGCCGAATTTAAATTAAGGTTTTTGACCTGATTATTGTGCAAAAAAATTATGCACAAGAAGATATATTGAAGTGGGACATGATAGCCAGGAACGAAGGTCTGTGTGTCCTGGTCAAGCATATAAAATTTGTTTCAAGAAAACAGGATTTGTTGTGCTCCTAAAGTCAAAGCCACGGTAAAGGTCTTTTATTCTAAAAATTAAAAATATTATTAATATTAATTAATTAAATAAATAATTATTAAATTAGAGGTCTTACATCCTTCCACAGGTGCTCTAGGAGGAAATGTTACCATATATAAACCTACTTTAGAGAAGGTTTCGGTGGTGAACAAGACATAAACTGGAGTGCTTGGGATCGAGAGGTTGTGTTGAATCTGACTTTGGAGAAGTTGTTGACATTGCATAATGTAAAGCATGTACTAATGATTACAATGAACCTAGTCTTAGGGAGTCTGTCCTGTAATGCAGGCTTGAGGATAGATTAATGCTGGTCATATGGTCTTATAAAAAATATACTTCAAAAAAATTTTGTACCGAAGAATCAAGATTCAGCTTGTAACTCAATTGAAAATGTCAATACAGTCCCTTCTTCTAGTTATACTCTTGAGTTGTGGCACAATAGATTAGGGCATATTTATTGTAAAAGAATACATAAGATGTCTAGTCTAGGGCTTATTTCCAAATGTAGGAGTAAGGTAGTGGAGAAATGTGAGGTATGTGTGCAGATAAAGATCACCAAAAATCATTCAAATAAGTGAACCGATGTCACGCCCCAGAACTAGAATACTGGAGAGCGGGGGCGAACATAGCCAGCTACGTATAATAAAATGGAATCTATCTCACCATACGGTCATGGATGTCTAGATATATAGGGTTTAACTACAAGCCATCAGTCTTTATGGTCAATAACAAGCCTAGTGTCTCAATCACAAGCAAGCAAGTAAAGTTACAAGATATAAGATCACCAAATATAATAGTAAGGCATCCCAAACATTACATATTCAGCTGATCATGAAGCTAGTCATTACAAAATATGAGGACTAGCAAGAGTTTTAGTCATACGTGATCAACCCTAGGATCTGTCAATCATGTTACAGCCCGTGGCAGATCGAAAGTAAAGTACAATCGAGCTAACACGTGCTCGTCGGCTAAACGCCTCAAAAGAATATTTTTACAGTAGAGTGGGAGAGCAAAAAATAACCCACTCATTGCCAGGGTTTCGTCTAGTAGTCACCATCTGGTTGGAATGTCGGTAGATCCTCGAAGCTGCTCCAGAATCTGGCCATACAAAACCAGCTGGGTCAGACCCCAGAAAGAGCAAGTGCCACAAATAAGGCTTTACTTAGGAACTAAAACCAGCAATTAGCACAGGAATCTAATTACAAAATAAAAGACAGTAATTAATAAAAAAGCGTGACAGGTGATATACGATGAGATAAACATGGGACTATTGTCACTCCCCGTTCCCAGAATAGCGTATTTTAATACGTATATTGCCTGAATGTATTTATTTAGCATTTATCATGTAGTATCCTGTATTTAAATTCTTAATAACTTCATGTTAATTAATTATCTGCATTTTATTTTCTGCACTTTATTTTTTGCAATTCTTTATCTGCTCTTTAAATTTTCATGTTAATTAATTAGCTGCTCTTTAATTTTATGATTAATTTATTTCCTGCAATTTTATTTCTTCCTGTAATTTTATTACCTATTTTATTTTCTGCTTTAGTCTTACTTTTGGGTTAGCCTTGTTGGACCCGTGCAACCCGACCCATTGGACCTATTGGACCCGGCCCAACTCCCACCTACCACCCTTCCATATTTAAAGCCACCCTCACCATTCCTCTTCTCATTACTCATTCTCACCATTACTCCTCTTCTTCTTCTTTACTCTCCCCACCTACCAAACCGTAGGCAAGTGCCAACTTGCTTCTTGATGGATCCCCATTATTATTGTTCCATCATCCTCCTTATTTGATTCTAAGTCTCTTTAGTACTTAGCATTTTCAATTTCCATGGCTAATTTGTTGTAGATCTAAGTTTGTTACATTTTCGGTTTCTTAGGTTTTGATCTAGTAAACTTTGATATCTTCAAGTTTTGATGATTCCATGTTGTAGAGAATTTCGTTCTACCCAATTTTGACCTAAGGAAGTTCGAATTTGGACTCTGGATGAAGGTTTTATGGGACTTTGAAGCTTGGGTTCATGGTGTTCTTCTTCTCTGAAACTTGGAGAAGAAGAACAGTACTTGACTTGACCGCATGAATAAATTATGCGGCAAGTGATTCCCAGCCGCATGGATTTTCCCCACTTAACCGCATATGCGCCTCGTCTTTTAGCCGCATGAACTTGTACTCCTTGACCTGGCCGCATGGGCTTGACTTGGCCGCATGACACTTCATGCGGCAAGTAAACTCAGCCGCATGGGACTCTCAGCCGCATAGGAATATTTCTTGACCGCATGGATTCTCTCCTAAACCCAGCCGCATAAGCAATCTCCTTGACCCGGCCGCATGGGGTTCGACTTGGTTGAGCCGCATGGACTCATTTACCGCCAGCCGCATGAGTACCCTTTGCTGACCGCATGTGTCTTGTCTTTTTCGGCCGCATGAGCCCAATTCATCCTAGCCGCATGGAATATCCCTTCCGCTTGCCGCATGAACCCGACTCCTTTCCTTGCCGCATAAGATCCATCCTGGCCGCATTAGACTTAGCCGCATGACTATTCTATAGCCCTGAATATTGATATTTTATTAGATATTTTACGTCCATTTTATATCCTTACGCCTTTTGTCCTGAACTTGGTAAATTACGATTTGATTGACACGATTGAAATAAATTTTTATTTCCCGAATTTGGCAGTAATTAACATTGATTGTTATCTTGATTAATAATTGATCATGCCTTGTCACCATTGATAATAATTGTTAGCTTGACTAAAATTGATCATGCGTTCCTAGTTGGAACTAAAGAGGCTGGCTAGTCGTCTTATTGAATTGAATGAATGAGACACGTTCATGAAATGAACTATTGTAATCGACTGGCTAATCTCTAATATGACATACAGGCACATGCAGGCTTCAAATTTATTTAATTATTTAGTTATGTTTCTACGAAAGAAGTATGTGTACTTTATGGTCAAGGCATGATTACCGTGGTTAGATTTGATTGTTGCATTACGCTATGTAAGACCTGCAACCTAACCACACTGGTATCGTTGTAGAGTTGTGCATATCGTACCCCGTACGAAAGTACTCATTTGAATGACCATGATCCACGGCATGGGATTTCACTCAACGTAGGGACTATTAAGTTAAATAAAATAATGTTGCATGGAGAGAATGGATTCCCGAATTCTTACAAGGCAGCCCCCTTGGAACGAGTAGTACCCGACGGGCCGGCTGGTTCCCACAGATACTGTAAATCTGCCACACGGGCAGGGAACAGTATCTGCTTTTATTATTATTGTATATTATATATTGACGATCGTCCTGCTAGAACTCGTCTAATTCATGCATGGGCCAATTGATTGACTGGATAGACTAGCCTTGCTTGCACATAGTAAGAACTGAGGAATCCCTAATTGCATTATTCCAGGATAACTTGGAACTCATAATAGCAAGCCGTAGGAGTTGATTGGCCGTTCAAGATGATTTGTTTGTGCACTATACCTGTTACCTAACTGGGATGATCAGAATGTCAGGACATGACGGGCCAACTTCTGTCCTTGTTTGGTTGGAGGTTGGTTCGAAGTGTCTTGATGTGATGTGAGTCCTAGTAGCAAGCAGAGATCTATTATATTCTCTTACTTACTGGTTTAGTCCTTCATATCGTTCTCCCTTGTGGTACTTGCTATTAGAGGTCTAACCTCTCTGGTTTTGCATGGCCAGATTTAGAGCCAGTTCCCGAGGACTCAGCGTACTTCCACCTCCAGGATGGTCAATACTAGAGGAATGATCGCAGGAGGCCTCGAGTGGGTTCCTTAACTTCACCACTCTTTTGTTATCTACTTTATACCTTGCCGTTTGGCACCGACATGTTAGTCGGATTGTCTTGTACTTACTTTTGCATAATTGTAATTAAGTCAGACTGCAGCTGATAACAATTGTGTATACTTACTACATCATCTGGCTGTATTTTGTAAAGCCAGATCTCAAGAACATTTTGACTGAGCGTTTGGGACGCCTTACCGCTTTACCTTACATGTTCTATATTCTGTTTCTTGTTTGAATGATTGAGAATAGATGTGTAATGACCATAGTAAGACGTTATGTAGTATGCACCCCCTCGTCTGGTTAGACAGCATTGATCGTATTATACGGTATTCTTCTACCCGTAATACGTAGCTGGCTGAGTCACTCCCCGCTCTCCAGTATTCTGGTTCTGGGCGTGACAACTATTCAGATAGCCAGGTTACAACCCGTAAAAAATAAGGACCGGGGTTGTAACCCTTCGTCTGAACAGAACTTGGTTTCTTCCACCATTTATCGGCAAGATAATAAGAAATCAGGTCATATAACAATGTTGTACAGGATCAAGACAAGACTAGACAGATTGAACTCCATCCAACATTCACGGCCAAGCAATAAGTATGGCTTGATACTTTAACTAACTAGGGTTATCACAGGCCTAGTTACTAGCAAGATGCAGCAAGATTCTTCCGCAGCCACAAGCCATGCAGACTATCCAGGTTATCAAGGTCGAATATTAGTACAATAAGGGTGCAACACATGACAGTGTGCTAGAAATGTGCCCTACTCGACGGCAGGCTACAGATCCCAAGTGGGGCGCCCAGATAACGAGATTGCCTGTAGCTGGGGAATCTCTTAATGACTACTGGATTATTCTAGTTATTAGCCTTAGTCAATTCAGTAGGTGCCCCTGACCGTGGTACTCAGGGGTCCCCGTCCTAGACATGATACAAGACAAGACGGGTTTATTTGTACAAGCACAATCGTCCACGGTGTCCAGGTCATTCATTTGTCATGAAAGGTTAGCCGTCGCAACAATATTTCGAGAAATATATCATGTCAGAGTGTGCCACGGCAGGCTACTATCATGTCAGGTATATCATGTCAAGTATATCATGTCAAGTTCACTGTCAGGAGTGCGCCACGACGGACCACTATCATGTCATATCAAAAGTGCACCACAACAGGTCACCATCGTGTCAGGGAATACACTTAAATTAATGTGGCACAAGCATACATGCGATAATTAAATATTATCATGGGGCAAGTGCTGTAGAGGACTCATGCGGCTCAGGAAAAATTCTCATCCGGCCAGCAAGTCACTATCAATCATTATTCTAACAATTCGTGCTTAGGGAAGCAATTTAGAATCACACATTATTTAATCATAATAATATAATTGTAAAAAAAATAAGACAAAAGATAGTGGGACCCGCAATTAATGCAAGTATGCCATGCGGCCAGCCAATAAATGTCGTCACCATTCAATATGCGGCTAGCACACTTTTGCTGCATGCGGCCAAGAATGATAAATAGGCCATGTGGCCAAGAGTGGATGAGGTAGGGGCCATAAGGCAAGTGCTTAATATATAAGCCATGCGGCTAAAATTATTACATTGCTAATGGCCATGCGGCCAGCTGCAAATAATTGTACATGCGGCCAAGCACAGTGCATATACAGCTAACAAACAATTCCACGCGGCCAAGTGGAATTAAATGCCAATGCTAATGCATTAATTATTGGTCAATCAAATGGCAATTCCATGCGGCCAACATATATTTCCATATGCGGCTAACATTGAGTGCATATGCAGCCATCATATATTTCCATATGCGGCCAACCTTGATTTCTAAGCATGCAAATGCATGCAAAATGTATGAAAGTTAATATATAAAAATGCTTGCATCATGCAAGCATTTAATCCATGCGGCCAACTTAATTTCTAGGTATGCAACTTTAATATAAAATGCTTGCAACAACTTTAGTCCATGCGGCCAACTAGTAACTTTAATATATAAAATGCTTGCAACAACTTTAGTTCATGCGGCCAACTTGCTGCAACTTTAATATATAAAATACTTGCAACAACTTTAATCCATGCGGCCAACTGTTGGGCATGCGACTTATTTTTGCTCCCATATGCGGCCAAGTAAGAATACTTAATGCATTAAATACAAAGGCTAATGCCTTAAATACTAAATGCATCCAGAATGCATTATGCATTCATAAAAGGCCATGCAGCCACTAAGCTTGCAATTGCAAGCAAGAATGCTGGGGCATGCAATATTAAAGCCATGCTGCTCATTAGCTTGCAGGTGTATGCAATATTTAGTGCCTTAAATAATACAATTCCATAATAAACCATGCGGCTCATTTAGGAATAGCCCTATGCGGCTCATTTAGCTTGCAATTGCAAGCAACATGCTAATGCATTAAATATTAAAGCTAATGCTAATGTATTAGCTGCTAATGCATTAAATGCTAATGCATGGAATACTAAAACTAATGTATTAAATATTAATGCATTCCATGCGGCCCACATTTGATTGGCCAAGCTAATAAATACTAAAGGCATACAATTAAATAAAAAGGACATGTAACCACATTAATAAATGCTCATACGGCCCAGCAAATAAACACTTGCACGTGGCCAGCTTACTTAGCATGCCATTAAATATTCAATTAAATGGCCATGTGGCTCAGAGCAAATATGCTCATGCGGCTCAGTAACTCAATGTTGCATGCGGCCAAAAGTACAATTAATGGCTCCCACAGAGAACATGTCTACGAAAAACACCATGGCATCCATGCTCCACCAAACAACAATAGGAACCCAAATCTAGACTCCTGTAGGTCAAATTTAGGTAAAATAGAATTCTCTACAACATGGAACCATCAACTAGCAAAAATGTGCAGGTTTGATAGATTAAAACTCCTGAAAATCGAAAATACCACAAAGCTAGATTTACAAGAAATTAACTATGGGAATAAAAAATGCTAAGTACTAAAGTGGGTTAGAAACACATAAGGAAGACAGTAGAACAATAAAAATAGGGTTCCTCCATGAAGCAAGATGCACTTGCCTAAGCTTTTTCTCTCTCTCTCCCTGGTAGGTGAAGAGTTAATGGAAGGAAGAAGAAAGTAATGAAGAGAGAGAAAAGGAGTGGGCTAATAAATGGTGATGTCGGTGGAAGGTAGGTGGGTTGGTTCTCCAACAAAATCGAACCGAGCCAATAAGCCAAACCGAACCGAGATGAACCAAGCAAAGAAATGCCCAATAAATCAAGCAGGAAAATATACAAATACGAGTCCAAATACGTACACGTATACCGAGATATAATACGAACCACATACATTACAACTCTACCCACCTTAAAAGAATTCCGTCCTCGAAATTTAATCAAGAGGCTACAGATGCAAGGACAAGCTATACTAATCACAAGCAAGCTATAACTAAGCAATCAATCAAACAATCAATCATGCAAGCAAGGAATTTGAAGGTATGAGGAAGAGGAAAGACATCCTGCTAGGAACCTCTTTGTCGATTCTGAATCTGAGCTTGGACCAGGGCATACTGCTGGGGTCTCTGCTGCTGGAAGACTTGAGCCCGAGGCGGCAATGGCCTCGGAGGCTGGTACTGCTGCTGCTGCTGCACTGGTGTTGGTCCCCTTACCGAGGGACTGGTTAGGTTCGCTGGCGATGAGCTGGCCCTATTCGGGCAGGATCCTATCTTGTGATCCGGTACCCCACAAGCCAAACACAATCTATGTGCTCTGCGACACTCCGAAACAATATATCCTGGCTTCCTACAATGAGTGCAGCCTATTGCGGAAGACTGCTTCTGCTTCTGTTGCTGAGGGGACGTGACCGACGTCACTGAGGCCGCCTGCCTCAGAGTTACAATTGTCAAAGCCCTGACTGCCGGGGCTGGTGCTGTCGACTGGGTCATCTAGCCGTGAGATCGCTTCCGACCTCCGGTCCTGTCACGATCCTGTGGGAGGTATACTCGTACCTCCTAGCTGCCCTCAATACTGTATTAAAATACTGATGCTCAAACTGCTACTGCCAACAAAATCTCAAGATGGAGCCCCTGCTGGAACTGCTGGGCTCTGTCGAACTCGGTCGCCACTAGGGTGGGAGCAAACCGACTAAGCCTGGAAAATTCGGTCATATACCCATCGACCGTCCTGTCCATCTACTTCAAATTGGTAAACTTGGTTTGTAGAACGTACCGAGCCACAGCATCTAAGTACTTGGTCTGGAATCTCTCACGGAATACTACCTAAGCAATAGGTGCTACTAGTCCAACAGCCTGCACCGCCCACCAGCTACGGGCAAGATTTAATAATTGCAGGTGCACTACCGCCACCTTCTCATTCTCTGGGGTCCTGGCTGCTTCTAGAATCACCTTTGTCCTGAAGCCACGCGTCGACAGCTAGCATCTTTGCTGCTATCGAAGAATAGAGGGTTCAGGCGCTTGAAGCTGTTCGCTACACTGTTCCCATGATATTCACCTCTACCCAGCATCTGCCACTACCCGATGCAAGGCATCTCCTTGGCGATCTTGAGAAGCTAATAATAATCTGATGAGGCCTACCAAAGTACCATCATCAGGCTCTGCAGGCTGGACTGGCTGAACTGGTGACTCTTCTCCGGTAGACATGACTCTGGAGGCTACTCCTGAATGCTAGACTTGATCTTCAGGTTGCTGCTGGTCCACGGAAGGTGCTCCACCTGCTGCTCGGCAGGTCCAGGAACCCGCTGAAGAAGACTACATAGGCGTAATGCCTGTAGTTTATTACGTATTTTAGAATACGTGTACGTATTTTATCTTGTACTGCATGATTCCTTGCTTAGTTTCCATCCTGGCTTGGGTTATTCTTGATTTAGGTTGGCTTGGTTCAGTTTGGGATTGCTATTGGTTCATCATGAACCAAGGGTGAACCCCCTACCTACCTACCACTACCACTAACATTTATTACCATTCTTCCTTCTCTCTCTTCATTACTCTCTTCTTTCCTCCATTTATCTCTTCATCTACCAGAGAGAGGGAGAGAGGTCTAGGCAAGTGCAACTTGCTTCATGGAGGAACTCTAACTTTATTGCTTCATCCTCTTCTTTATAGCATTTTAACTTTAATACTTGGCATTTCCACTTTCCATGGCTAGATTGTAGATCTAAGTTTACTTTATTTTCAAAATTTTTTGGGTTTTAATCTACTCAATCTTGTTATTTCTGAGTTTTGATGGTTCTATATTGTAGAGCATTTTATTCTGACCTGTTTTGACCTATGGAAGTTCGGATTTGGGCTCCGAATGATGGAGTTATGGAGCTTGAGAACTTGGCTCTCATGGTGTTCTTCTCGGGAGTTTGGAGAAGATGAACTGTGCTTGACTTGACCGCATGAATAATTTATACGACAAGTGTTCTCTTCAGCCGCATGGCTGTAAGTACTTGAGCCGCATGGCTGGAAGTACTTGAGCCGCATGAGGGCCGAACTCTAGCCGCATAACTCGCTCAATCCCCAGCCGCATATACTCTGCACTTCTTGAGCCGCATGAGACGTTACCTATTAGCCGCAGGGCCCTTCCTGGCCGCATGAGGACCCCGCTTCTTCCAGCCGCATGAATGCTCTGACTTAGTCTCATGCG
>JANAVB010015663.1:0-17500 GCA_029216955.1 Iris pallida
CATTTCAGTCCTAGTTTAGCCTACCAAGCCATTGGCTTGGATTGTGGGCTAGAGCTCGTGTTTAGCCAATAATAGGTATTAGTAGCTAAATTGTAATTAGCTAGATAATATTTAGTAAATAATTGTTAGCGGTTGGTGATAACTTAGATGTTAGTGATTTTCACTAATGTCTCTAATTCTATTACAATTACAAGCTTGACCTTATGGTTTTTCCCCTCTACCCTATAAATATGGAAAGTTCCTAATATTTACAACATAGAGATTTCCTAAAAAATTTCCTACAATACACTATAGCCGCCACTATAGTACCTCCCATTTCAAGACCACCTTTCGACCTCTCCTTGGCTGACATCCATTCTGGCCATCCACCTCTGTCCACCGCTCCATGCCATATCCATTGCCATAACGCCCCCGCCGTAGTTCCCTACGCTGCCATCTCCTCTTGACCAGGGCCAACTAGCTGGACCATGACCACTACTCCCCCATCGTAAACCACCCCATCCTCGTGCTCGACATAGTCACCACTACCATCTACAACACCAGCACAACCACCACCTCCAGTGCCATCAACCCCGGCCAGCCGACCTCGTCGGAGATACCCCAGCATCGCCCTACTTCTTCGTCAAAATAATGCCTCTGTCAAATCCCCCAACCCCTGACCACCACCATTCTGCCATTCCACCACCACACGACCGCCTCACCACCCGACAATCAACCCCATCACATTCACCAACAACCACCAAAATGGAAGAAAAGGGGGAAAAGGTGCACCACTCACCGGATCTCATCCACCACCTCCAGCGCCGCTTCGGCATCTCCGCTCACAGCCATCCTCCGCTCAGTGAACCCGTACCTCGAACCCCGCTTGGACCGACGTTCCTAGTACCATGACGTCGGACCCTTTTTTGTTACCTAGCACCAGTGCTCCCTCCGTCGATGTGCACGGATCTAGGCGAGAGATTGCTCGTGCCCGGCGCTAGTGCCTCCACGTCGGATGCACGATCTTCTCCGCACCACTAGTAAGCACCCGTCCCTTGTCACCTTCACTCTCCCTTTGACTCTCACTCTCATCATTTCTCTCTCTCTCTTTCGAATAGAGAAGAGGAAATTAATGGGGAGAGACAACTCTCGATTCTTTCTTCAATTGATTTGAGTTAGGGATTAGGTTGTTGGTAACACGGAAGCTTTTCCACTCCTCTCTACTATAATTGGGGATTTGGTGGACTCAGGATTAGAAAGAAAATAGATTAGGGCTAATTAATGTAGGGTTAAGTGTTAAATTACTATCTTTTATACAGCACTAAGTTATTTTAGTAAGCTAATATGATGTTTAGAGATTAGGTAAATTATTGGGCTGTTGAATTGGGTTTGGGTTGGACAATAATTAATGGGCTTAAGGCCAGGAATTTTATTGAGTTTTGGTTTATTGGGGAAATAATAATACGGGATGTTATATATTATATATATATAATATATATATATATATATATTAATTAATATATTATATATATATATATATTTGCAAGTAGCATTATTTTACATATATTTATTAATATTTTATATAATTAATATATATTTTATTACCATTGATATTACTATTAATGGTAGTATTAGTATTATTTATTTGGAAATTGTATAAGAAGATATTGATATTTCTAAAATACTATTATCAAGTTTTGACTTCAAAACAATTTCGACAAAAATTGGGTTTGGTACTAGGGATTTTTTATTTTTAAACATTATCTAAAGGATATTGCTATTAATAAAATATTTTCTAAAAATGTTATAAATGATTTTCTACTAGTTATATGTATTTAGTTGTGTATTTTTCCTTAAATCATAAATCGCGACTATTATAGTCGTTTCCTATTTCTTGATTCGATTATCATGCCGAACTCTGATTTTATGCTTCTATACCAAACTAGGCTATTTGGACTATTTTGGACTCGTTGGAACCGCTCGTGTCATTATTTAGGACCATCTTGTGGAGCATAACATCGGTACCTATTCTGTGTCGACACGTTCCTGTCGTGCATGTCGCCTCCAACAAAATTGAGGCGAGTACAGTTATCTGATAATTTTTTATTTATGGTATTTTCTATGTTTCATGTATTTAGTGTAGATATCTTTGATTTTTTGACACATTAGTTACACGATTGGCATTTCTGGATCCTGTCATGAGATGTTATTCTCGTATGTCTTGGTATATCCTGTACAAGCCCCGTTATTGTTCTTGTGCATTGTATAGACACCGATTCCTGAGAAGGCTCGTGACCTTCTCAAAGTATCCGTGTCATAATGTACCATGGTTGGGGATCCACTGTACCGGTCGGGGTGTTCGACGTAACAAAAGGTTGAACGAACTTTCTGCTTTATTGAACGTATAAGGTATCTGCGTACAAAGAAGGAAGTCTTAAACAGGATATTCTAAGTACAGGGAGAAGAGATTTCTGGGAAAGTGTGATGGTGGAGATCGAGCACTGTAGTGGCTCCTTTACTCCGTTGACGATCTGACGATGAATCAACCTTGCTATGGCTCTCTGGCACCTTTGATGGGATTCTGGGGTCACCGATCAGGAGGCTGTCTGTATGAGAAGATCCCTTGAAGATGGTTGGTTGGTTGGTTCTTTCGTTGATAGGTGGATGAGGGTGGTCGACTCTTCGTAGATAGAGATTGCTGCTCCATTGAAGATTGTCGATTATCAATGTTCCCTCTCTCTCTTTTTTTCTCTTGGTGGAAGAAGAACTCCTTCTATTATAGAGAACCGAGCACATATGCGATGGTATTAGGATTCCTGAGATATGAAAGAATCTGCCATCACTGCACGGTACGGACTTCTGCGGTGCTGACACGTGGCGGACATCGATATCCCTTCAAACGAGATCTCTGGTGGTTATAAACATAATCGAAGGAGGTGACACGTGGCGCATGTCGATTTGCTTGCTCGGATACAGCCAAGTAAATCTTGGGATTTCATCCTAGATTTGGAGTCTAATTGATCCTTGTCTAAGATTTAAATCAATCTGATATTTTATCAATTGTTTGCAAAAACAAAATTTGTTTTATTCCAAACTTGTAAAAGAGTACAAAGTACAATAAATTCTAGGGAAGTACAACTTTAGGAATCTAATCAGAAGACGATCACTTTAACCCTTGGACTATGTGAACTTGAAGACTGTAGCCTCTAGAGAACGCAACAGCAATTTGCAAGAGTTCTTGATCTCTGTGATGTCTCTGATAATGATTGGAAACTCTATTTATAGAGTTCTTGAAATAACTGTTTTAGGAGTTATTCTGATGGTACGCGAAGCTGGATTGTGCCACATTGAGTTGTGCTAACCTCCTGTTGCGCCAACTTTCATTCAGTTGTCAATCGTGTACTAACTGTATTTAGACGCGGGACATCTTATAATTGAGATACGTGTGGTCGTGTACAGGATAGTAGACACGTCTTGAAAGATTAGTGGCATGTGTGCCACGTCATCCTGCTTTAGAATGTAAGTTGTCTCAACTTTATCAGGTTGCGCGAGCTTCAGTCAACAAGTCAAACTGTGCTCGATTTGGGCTGCACCTACACACATGGCAGCTTCTGAGCAAAAGTCATCCAGGTTGCGCCCAGGCGCAACTAAGGATTTTGTTTAGATTGTGCCTGGGCACAACTCACGAAGCGTACAGGACAGCTGTCCACTAACTTCCCTTGAGTGACACAATTTACGGGATTCGAAGAAATTTTCCTCGTTCACTGTTGTGTCAGTTGTCAGTGTTGTCAGGTAATGATGACCATTAAGTGTCAGATGCCACATAGGTTTTGGCGCAAAAAGACTGGGCGCAGTCTGATATCAGGCGCAACCTGATCAGTGGCGCAGTCTGTTCTCTGAGCTTCATATCAGTGGCGCAATCTAATTTTTGGGGCACAATTTGATCACTGATCAGTATATTCAGGGTACAACTTGATTTTTAGGCTCTACAAGACCCCCTTCAAAGTTTTCAAAACTTAAAAATTATAAAGTTTTGGAATACTTTGAATTTAAAAGTTTTGACTAAGTCAAGTTGCGCCGGACTCGTGCAATCTGTTATGACCAATTTAGATTTATCATGCACGATTCGGGATGACTGTTAGGATTCTGACTTTTCGGCTATAAATAATCCCCTTTTACTCCTCTGTAATTTTTTACTTTCACTCTTAATCTCCTGAGAAAATTTCTACAACTTTTGACCTCTTTTCGATCATCTTCTCGACGACATGGCCCCAAAAAGGACCGCTGCTGACAAGGGAAAGGCCATCGCCACTTCTTCAACTCGTGTTCCGCCTACCCATGTGTCAATATATACCGCCTTCGTCTCGTCGAGAGACAGCCAATCCAGCAATGGAAGGTGATTAAGGGCGAGCCGATTCGATTTGTGATTTCGCCAATGCTTAATTTGTGCTCTCTTTTTTAGAGTGTGGTGCATCCAAACTTTGCGCCACCCTTCTTAGGGTGTGGTCGCTCTTTCCTTGAACACTGTTCGTTTTTATGAACCGTGTTACGCATACTGTTGCGAAATATGGCACAACCTGAGGTGTTGCGCAACTTGAGTTTCGCAACTTGGCATGTGGCGCAACCTGGGTTGTCGCACAACTCAATATATTGCAACTTAAGTTTTGCGCAAATACTCGTAGCACAACTCAGAAAGTCTGTAATTCAATAAATCATACATCTTCATTTTTGCTTCTAATTTTTTGTTCATGTATCTCTCTGCAGTTAATCTAGGGAAGACCCGAATGCAGAAAGGTTTGCTTCAACATTTAATGTCCCAGAATATAGAGAAAATTTGTCTCACGTCACTTTTCCTCATTACGATGGTCCTGAAGCACGAAGAACTCTGCTTATAGATCAGGATAATCAAACCCTTTTGAACTTGATGAACGGCGAACCGCTCCAAAGCTTGGATACTACAGTCCACAAGAAACCTGCCTTTTTATTTGGAGACGCAATCAAGAAGACCTCCCAACCTAAGGCAAGAAAAGAGACGAGATATTTCTTAAAAGGAGACAATGCCATACATCTAACAGAAATATCCAGGTCCATGGCATTATCCCAGTATGCCTTTGCTAGCTATCCTAGGAGGATGTCATGGGATCTGACTCCTCTCCAACAAGCAAGAGTGTCGAATCTGTTATAAAGTGGGTCCACAGAACAAAGACTCTTTACAGCACTTCTGAAAAATATAGCACACACTTGAGAGGTTTAAGACCGAGCTGTATTCCTCCCGAGGATTCTTCCTGCTCTTCCGTCAGAGTACCTATTTTTGCAAATACGTTTGCAAAAGCTGAAGGAAGATATCCAGATCCATACGTATGACAGGTCTGGTAAACCCTGGAATGAAGCGCTGGAGTAGTTTATCCATATGGATTTTGGAGGAATTCAAAGACAAACTGATTGACCTGGGCCTCTATAATCCCATCTGCACTACAGTGTATGGCATTCATCCAAACCCTCACATGTTCTTGGCTTTAGTAGAGAGATATAACAAGAGTACTGGGACTTTCATGACGCCTCATGGAGAAATGGGATTTGCTCTTAACGAGATGGAATATATCTCTCGTCTGCCGATGGTGATAACCCATATGAAGAATATGTACCCACAAATGATGAATTGGATGCTCTAGCAAAGGAGAATCCCCAGATGATCACAGTTTTCCAAGAGTTGCTGTGTCACTACAAAATCTGCTCACTTTACTACGAAAGTGCTACTGCGGGTACTTGCTACATCACAAAATGGATGCCATACCTGTTCCTGGGCATGCATGGGAAGATAAGCCATTGGATAGTCAAGCCTGTACCTCATTTCTTTGAACCTTTTGATAAAAGTGATATACAATTTTGATGGAAAAACATAACCATGGGGATGTCACTTTGACTGAGGACTCAGGTCCATTCAAAGCTGGCGACGTTCTCCAAAGTTATCTTAGGCAGGGTTACAGACCCATGTCTCCAGAAGCCCAGCTGGCAGGCTTTCTATCCTTATGGCTACGATGCTTTGTGTAGTTCGGGGGCTAGTGCAGTTGACAGGTTTCATCGGGGTTCCTGTTCGCTGCGACACGTCTTGTATTTGGATACAAGATGGATCTGCTGTCAGCCATGACCTGTCGCCTGAACGCAGGATTGCGTTCTTTTTGGACACTATGCTGAAAGAAAATGATAATCGGTCGAATTTTCCCGTACAAAATGCCATTCACTTATTTGTTTGGATGGTTATTACTACACCATCCCTGCTTGATGGACCCGGATATGGGACCTACTGATGGAGACTTCATTGGGCATTTTGCTAATGCCCACTGGAAATACACTGCTCTTACGGAATGCCGACTTGCCCTGAACCGTGGATCAGGATGGTTCTTTCAGTGTGTTGGGCCTCCTACAGGGTATGATACCATGCCTCCACATGATGGATTTACCCGAAGAAACACTGTTTAAGTCCAAACATCTTTTCTGGCTTAAAATAATCCGACCGTCCCACTTGGTCTATAGATTTGAGGAAGAATGCTATTTGGAGCCGTATTTGCCGAGTCGATTTGCACGCAATTCGGGTATGATCAACTTCATTAGGAAATGCGACCACTTGCCTCCAAGCCACAGGCTATCTCATTGATGGGGCTAGAGCTTGGAATTATTACAACGCTCGGGGCACAAAGGCTATTTTTTCTATGCCTTACAAACTTCCAAGGCCCGTATGTTATATTCATATGCAAACTTCTACACTTCAGCGAACATGCATTAAAACTTCCATCCCTCACATAGCTTCGCAACTGAAAGGAGAATTAAACAAGGAAAACGTACTCTTCAGTCTTTCGAGATGTAGAAGACAGGGACCCTGCTGATGTACCTCTGGAAGCATCAATTTTAATGAATTTTGCTGACCCGGTTCAAGATCCTTTAGATATATCTATAAAGATGCGGAAAGAAAAATCTCTGTTAAAAGTTTGAAGAAGAGAAAGACTAAAGAACCGACAGCCTCTCCTCAACGAGATAATCCTCCTAATTATCCAAGGGCTCCTGAGAGAGAAAAGAACATCACTGGTTATTAATGAACCAGTGACTACGAGAACAACTCGTTCTCAATCAAAACAGTTGTTTCTCAGTTCTTCTTCCGGAGAGAAGGACATTACCCCTTTCTATTCAGAGACAGGAGAAGTTTACAGAAGGAGGAACTTCTGTTTCCTTGATCGACCCAGGGTAATCGTAATGAAGCTATTGCGGGGCCAGACGCACCGATACCCAGAGAAGTTAGAAAAAATTGGACATTGCTGAAGAAAACCATCTCAAGCAGGTAATGTCAACGTTGTGAAATATCTCATTTTTTATCAGAGATATATATCTAAATTGCTTTTCCTTGTATTGGTTACTTTAACAGATGTCCATCCACCTATCACCATTATGACAGTAAATGTTCCTGCCAATGTACTTGCCGCAGCAGGGATAAAGTTCCCTCTCCAACTCCCATGAGTCCAAAAGCTTCCTTTCCAAAGCAAGATCTACCTCCACAAGATACTTCTCAAGCTCAAATATCTACTCATTCAGGAGAAGCAGTGATTGATGCATTGAATGGTTGATGATTTTGATGAAGATTGGGACAACATGCTAAAGAAAAACAAACTTTAGCGAATGCATCATCATCACAAGAAATCCCAGTTGATAAAAATCCTTCGCTTGTTGAAGACGAGGAGGATGTGGTTCATGATAAGGAACCTGTCAATCTTCTGAAGTTAATGAACCCACAACCACTGAGCCGCCCGAAGTGTCTAAGGTGGCGACTGAAATGAATGAAACTCCAGTAACTCTACCACCTCCGACTGAATCAGGAGCAGGAGTAGTCAGGCCACCATGTCTACAGAGACTCTGTCCAAACTTCAGTCTGAGACAACTAAGGCTATTGAGACTCCTCATAATGTACTCAGCCCAAGTAAGTTTCTATATGAATGATTTGTTATTGCATCTTCAGCATTATAAGTCATAACATATGTGATTTGTAGCAGCACCCACGGGGACTGTAGCCGGGGAAGGAAGCTCTTCTCATATTAGTGCTCCAAATGAAGTACCCCCACCTGCTAAAGCTGTGAAGACTTCTGCAAACATAGTAGCTACTCCAGGAGCCCTGGCAGCTAACAAATTTGTGGTGACCTCTTTCACAAGGGTTTTCTTCACGTCTTTGGAGCCCTTAGTTCATAGAGTTATGGAGAGAGAAGATGTCCCTTTCAGTACCGTTAGAACTCCACTACATTCTTGATTGAAGGCATCCGCAGTCAAGGAGACGAAGCTCAAGCTTCATTTTTGGAACATATTTTGGATGAACTAGAGAGTTCAATTAAGGCTTACAAGGAGTTGAAAGGAAAGGAGGAGATATCGAGCCACTAGTAAACACGGAATATGAAACCATGGTTCAAGAAGCAGAAATTAGTAAAGCTGATTTTGAAACATTCCTGCTGGCTTTCACTAGACAGTCCTCTGAGCTAGACGTTCAAATCTCTGATGTAGCTGTTGTTGCTGAGAGTCATAAGACTAAAGCTATAGAGGAAGAGAAAAAGGCTGCTGATCTAAAAGCCAAAATTGCTCGACTTCAGGCAGAACTCCAAACTACTGAGCAGAACATAGAACAAGAAAATCAATTGTACCAATCTGCTGTTGATCAGGTGGAGATTTTGAAGAATCAAAAGAAGGAATTTGAACGTCTTCAAAATGAAGAGCTAAAACCGAACTGCTGCTCTACAACCTTTCGATCCTGAATCAGGACGAATTGAAGCTAGGCAGAGAGTGCTAGATTCTCGTGATGAAAGAATTCAAGTTCGAAGAAACAAATTGCAGAACTTATCATCTATCCTTCAGAGTGAAAAATGGGCAAATGCTGTTTTTCTTTTTACAATGTACTTTTTTCTTCTTTTGCAGAAAAGAAATAGTAAAAACTTTTTATGTGGTTCCATTACTTGTTGCATATCTTGTTATAGATATAAGTAATAGAATAGAAAATATATTCAGAGGTACTGGACGTGATATATTTCAAGATTTTGGAAAATAACAATATTCATTATATCTGCTCAGAGGTAATGTGGACGTGGCAGAATATAAAATTTAGCAATACTGTTATTTCAATAGACAACTTTATCAGGGGTAATAAGGACATGACAAGTTGCTGATATAAATAATCAAAATTCAGAGGTGTAAAGGACGTGAATTCAAATTATTTAAACAAGAGACAATAAATGTCCAATGAATGATAAGTCAAAGAAAGTGAATGAACTAATAGTCACTTCAATTTTCAAAGAAAAGATGCCGGCTCATTAGATTGAAGATAGTTCTTAAATCTTGAATGTGATCTTCTTTGAGACGACTTTTGACAGCAATATCGTCAACATAGCATTCGACAGTCTTTCGAAATGATCTCAAAAGATAGTACTCATAGCCCGCTGGTAAGTTGCACCTGCGTTCTTAAGACCAAACGGCATGACTGTATAACAATACACTCCCCGAGGAGGAGTACGAAACGAAGTATGTTTTTCATCTTCAGGATTCATCGGATTTGATTATATCCAGATCCATGAAAGAAATTCGTTCGAATCCACATGTATTGTCGATCATAACATCAGTAATTGGGAGAGGGAATTCGTCTTTAGGGCAAGCATCATTGAGATCCCGAAAGTCTATGCAAACTCGAACCTTTCGGTCTTCTTCAGGACTGGGACGACATTGGCCACCCAGTCAGGATGTTGTTCTTCTCTGATAAAACGCAAGCTATAAGCTTTTTGACTTCATCATCAATTGCATCCATCATTTCAGGCTTGAATCGCCGTTGTTGTTGTTTGACCGGTTTGGCATTCGGCAAAATGTTAAGCTTGTGAGTTTAATTTGAGGATCTAATCCCGGCATATCTTCGTAACTCCAGGCGAAGACGTCGATGTATTCACGAATAAGGTGAATTAATTCTTGTTTATCATCCTCTGGAGATTTTTGCTAATGAAGATTGGTCGTGATGCACCTTTCTCTCCAATATCGATTTGGACCAGTTGATCCTCAGTAGGTGGTTCTCGTTGTTCAAAACAAAGTTCCACTGATTGTCCATCTTTGTGCCCAAGGGTCCATTTCAATAGCTTCTTCAATGTCACTTTCGTCATCTTCTGAGAATTCAGACACCATGTTAGAAGATACTATCACCTTATGAACATGACCGATGCTGGTATCAGAATCCCATGAGATAGAATCAGAAGAGTTTGAACGTTCTTCTTCATCAGATTCAGAAGGTTCTGGAGTTGGAAGTGGTGACGTATAACCTAGTCCTCGTTTCATTTTACT
Source organism: Iris pallida (assembly GCA_029216955.1). Taxonomy (NCBI): domain Eukaryota; kingdom Viridiplantae; phylum Streptophyta; class Magnoliopsida; order Asparagales; family Iridaceae; genus Iris; species Iris pallida. Next base: position 10,327 of record JANAVB010015663.1, read on the forward strand.
GTGGTATTGTTGTGATTTTCCTTTTGGAACAGCAATACGAAGAGGGGTTCGCCTTCCTTTACCATTGTTGAGACCTGTTCTGAAATATAGCCCATTTTACGGATGATGGCTTTGGATTGTGGACTATAGCGTCGTAATTGTAGCCTTCCTGTATCATCTCTATTATCATTATAGAGCATGATTTTTGGTTCTTCTCTTTTGTTGAAGAATATAGGCTTTTATTTTCTTTCGAGACGGTACTAAGAAGTACGACTCTTGTATTGAATCCAGTGATACCACGTTTCGTCGAGATGATACGACTTCTATTGTAAGTGGTTTAAAGCTATCTAGCATATCCAGATAACACTGAGTATAGTAAAAGACATCAGTATACTGCAAAGGAGATGCTTTATTGATTTTTACACCATCATTTACAACAGGGACTTTAGCCTTAGCAGGCTTAGTCAGATTGATGACAAGAGGGGGAGAAGAAGAACGAGAAGGAGGAGGGAGCTTCTTGCGACGAAGATCGATTACAAGCGGCTCAGAAGAGGTGAGCTCCCTTTGTTCTTGACTATCACCTTTAGGTCGCTTCTCATGGGAAGAAGATAGATAGTCAGAGGTTTGGAAGACTGAGGACAGGAGGTACGTCCTTTGACCGGAATCACCAGAGTATCATTAGGTATACTTTCTGTTCTTCATCTGTGTCCATTGCTAGTACCACCTTCATGAATTCCTCTTTGTACATACGAGAATCGTTGCAGTATGCTTCAACTCCTTTGAAAGGATTCAGATCTGCAACCTCTTTTTGGACTTCTCCATTACCATCCACATATTTGAAACATTGGTGGAGCGTAGAGGGTACAATATTGTGTTCATGGAGGAATGGCCTTCCCAACAAAGCATTGTATGAGCCATGATTGTCAATAACATAGAAAGTTACCTTTGTACGAAGATTGCCAATTTGAAGTTTAGGCGTATTTTCCCAAAGGTTCACTTCTTCCTTGATTGAATCCCAGGATGGTAGTGATAGTTGTAGAAAGATTGTGTATGGGATTTTCAAAGCATCCAGTAAGGACTTCGCATGATGCTAAGTGCAGACCCGGGATCAATCAGAATGCGGTCGACTTTCATGGTGTCTACATACCCCGTGAAATAGAGAGGACGATCATGACGATTGTCTTCTAACAACATGTCATCTTGTGTAAAAGTGATATTGGGCATTAATTCAAATACACTATGACAATGTGCACAGCTGACTGGCTCTTTTCGGGCTTCTTGAGAAGAGTCAAACAAGCGTCAGCCTGCATCAAGGCTTCACTTAATGTCTCACGAGTTTCTTTTGAGAGACGTAAAAGTTCAAAGATTGACAATCTTGCTGGAGTATTGGCCAATTGAGCCAATATGTCAAAATTGTAAGGCTTTTCAAGTCCAAGAATGATGACTTCTTCAATGCTTTATCAAAGCGAACAGGTTGCTTTCCTTGTCTGCTGATGTTGGTTTAGGAGGAGATGGCTCGACCACTGGCAAGGATGTAGATGGTGTATCTTCAGGAGAAGATGATGGAGGAAGAGCATCCGGGGATGGAGCAGGGTTCTCTTGATTTTCGGAATACTCCCGAAGATAGGGTTTCCCAGATCTAGTGCCCATTAGAATTTCTTCTTCTGTTATTGGTTCAAAGGATACCATGTTGCAGTTCTTGGATTTAGACTTGGAATGCTTCTTTTGCTTAGAAGAGGAAGGCATTTCAAATTCTGCCACCAGATCTGGATGAATCCACATAATCTCTCTCTTCAGTTGACAGCGGAACAAGACCTTCATTTTGAGGAGGTGGGATATTCACAATTTCCAGAGTAGTCCTTGGAATGGGGACAGCACCATCTTGTACGAGTTTGGTGGAAAATCACCGAATTGGAGAGAAACCACATTAGCAGTCACCGTTTTCTCGTCCTGCTGTAGAGTAATTGCTCCAGAGTTGACCAACTCCTGGATTTTGCCCTTGAGCACATAACATGCTCTGGTTGGATGCCCTATGAATCTGTGATAAACACAGTATTTAGGGTGATCAGTTTTACCAACTTCTTCTGGTCGCTTTGCCTCTGGAAGCTGAAGCTTATTGCTTTTGATCAAGCAATCGAAGATGCTTAAAGTATCATCTTCATCGAAAGAATACTCTTCTTTTGGACAGTTGACTTTTGCAGTGGTGCTGATGGGGTGGATACCGTATGAGTAATATTGACAGCCAAAGACTCTTTGCCTTTGAGATTAATGGCCAGTGTTTCTTTATTCTTGCGGTTATTCTGGTAATTACTACCCCCGGGTGTAAATATTCATCTTGGTTAGATGAGTCATCGGACTCCTAACTGCTTGAACTTTTCGTACTAACTTCTACCGCCTTTGCTTAACAATGAAAGAAGGCCAATCCTGGAATTGTGTAGATCCTGTCCACATACTGATAATAGGCAACAAGTTTGATTTGCAAGTGTCTATTGTTACAGTAGATGGAGTACCTAAAGGCATTTTGAGTAGCTCTCGGTAGAATCTTTCAATAAAACTCTCTGTGGATTCATTGTGCCTCTGTTTAATTTTAATGAGGACAGACATCATCATGTCATTGACTTCCTCATAAAATCGTTCCAAGATATTTGCTTGAAACCAGCAAAAGAAGTGATACAGCCATCAGACAGTACGATACCAGTCATATGCTGCACCGGCTAAACAACCGACGAACACTCTGGTAAGGAGAGCATCATTTGGCAGTAATTGATCAGTCATCACCTCAAAATGATTGATGTATCGACTTGGAGAAGTGCTGCCATCGAACAACATAATGGTTGAAAGCTTATACTTAGGAGGAAATGGAACTTCCTTCCACTCTGTAGGATATGGTTGCTTTATGCCTAGTCTTTGTAGGCCATCATTCTACTTGAAGGCCTCAAACTGAGTGCGTAAGAGTTTTACAGCTTCATTAGCATCCCCTGATGTTTGGGAATTGGTAGGCTGGTTAGAAGTGTTAGGAGGAGGAACAGCGTGGTAATTACCACCCCCAGTACCAGACTGACTTGGATCAGCTTGAATTAGCACAGAAGCAACCTGAGGGACTAGTACCCCCAGACTAACAGGTACAGAAGATGCTATAAGCTCAGGATTTGTAACAGGGTTTACAATCGGGGGCACTGTATATTGAGCCACCATTATGGTATGCATGCTTGCAACTATTTCTGCCATGGTTTTCAATTTGTCTTCTAATACAATAATTCGTTGCTCTTGGCTGGTTGATGTAGAGGCATCTTGATCTTCCGTAATGGTATATGTCGTTACTTCTCTTGCAGCTGTTGATGAGATAGTTTGTTCAGAATTTTCACTATCTGCATCAAACTTCGAAAGAGTCCTCTCCCACATGGGTTATAGGGAGATCTTCTTGATTAAAGACACCTTGGTTCAAATGTCGATTTCTCGATCTAGTGTATTGAAAGACACCTTTACTGGATGCATGGATCCGATCTAAGTATTGCTGACTGGAATTACGGGATGCATTACGTCTTGGACATTTTCCACCCCCAGTGCCTTGAGAAGTTATGTTAACAGAAGCATATAATAGCTCATCTTCGTCTTCTATTATATGTTCAGGAGTTGAAGCATAGTTCAGATGATCGAAGACAGATCGTCGAGTTGATTGGCAACAACAGTTGATGACAACTTCATGTAGACAGTGGCGATTTGAAGCACAATTTGGAGGTGAGGAAAAAATTCCCGTAGTCTCCCGTCTTTGTGTAAGATGTTGCCGGAGATCAGTTACAACCACAGGATAAGAAGAAGTCGGAGGAACATATTCCTTAATGATGTTAGGAACAGTCTTCTATTCTTCAGGTGTTTAGTTCCTTGAGTGTACAAAGATGTACTCAACTCATTAGCATAGGTAGATGGGTCTTTCTTTTCAACTTTGGCTTTTGGTGCAGATTGGCCTTTGGCATAGGGTTCTTGCGTTTCGCCAAAGTTGATATTGGTTGACGCCTATTGAGATAAGTGCGTAAATCTGAAAATTCCACTCCCGTGTCTCTGTTTGTGATACCTTCAATTTTTTTTGCTTGGATCTTAAAATTTGCAAGGTAGGAAGGTCTTGACCAGACCCCGTAGGGGTAGGTAAGATACCTCTCTGATCAGTATTCTTTCCGGTATCAGAGATCCGATGACCTCTGTTTACAGGAATAGAATCTGATACGTCTTCCTCTGAGTCATAGACCAGGGAAGTTTGAGGAAAGACCAAAGGGTGCTTTCCTTTATTTTGAATAGGGTTAGCTAAGAAGCGTTTTCTTTTATTCTGTTGTGTGACCATTTTAGGCATAGATTGTGCCAATTGAGGAAATGTCAAAGGACTTTTTCCTTTGTTTTGTCTAGTGTTGGCACTAGGACATGAATTCTCCAAGTTTAAAACTTGAGAATTGGAAGAGGGAATAGCCAAAAGACTAGTTTCCTTGAGTTGCGCCAGAGTAGCAGATTGTACCTGGGTTGCCGATTGCTTGGGTTGCGCCATAGTCCTACGGACTACTGGTGGCGCCTTAGCAGCAACATTGGTAGACTGTGCCTCGACAGTAGCTTGAACTGACTGCGCCTTGGCAGCAAATATAGTAGTAGACTGCGTATGGGCAGCAGGGTGAGCAGATTGCGGCTTAGCAACAAAAACAGGCTGTGCTGGAACTACTGAGGCGGATTGTGTCTTGGTCATTGAGCACTCAAGTTGCGCCTGGGCAACAGCGACTGTGGAAGATTTAGGAGTCCACACAGTCCTGTTCTTAGCGATAGCCACCGTGCGCTTGTTGCTCTTGGTGTTGATCATATTTTCGTAGGCTGTCTGGTTGACTTGAACAACCAGAGTCTTCTGCGTCTTGCCGATCGATGCAATGTCACATTGAGTTATCACTTTCTTGTCGGAGGAGAAAGTTGTCTCCAGCAGAGTCGCTATTTTGTTTGCAAAAACAAAATTTGTTTTATTCCAAACTTGTAAAAGAGTACAAAGTACAATGAATTCTACGGAAGTACAACTTTAGAAATCTGATCAGAAGACGATCACTTTATCCCTTGGACTATATGAACTTGAAGGCTGTAGCCTCTAGAGAACACAGCAGCAATTTTGCAAGAGTTCTTGATCTCTGTGTGTGTCTCTGATAATGATTGGAAACTCTATTTATAGAGTTCTTGAAATAACTGTTTTAGCAGTTATTCTGATGGTGCGTGAAGCTGGATTGCGCCATATTGAGTTGCACTAACCTCCTGTTGTGCCAACTTTCATTCAATTGTCAATCGTGTACCAACTGTATTTAGACGCGTGGCATTATATGATTGAGATGCGCGTGGTCGTGTACAGGATAGTAGACACGTTTTGAGAGATTAGTGGCATGTGCGCTACGTCATCCTGCTTTAGAATGTAAGTTGTCTCAACTTTATCAGGTTGCGCGAGCTTCAGTCAACAAGTCAAACTGTGCTTGATTTGGGCTGCGCCTACACACGTGGCAGCTTCTGAGCAAAAGTCATTCAGGTTGCGTCCAGGCGCAACTAAGGATTTTGTTTAGATTGCGCCTGGGCGCAACTCACGAAGCGTACAGGACAGTTGTCCACTAACTTCCCTTGAGCGGCACAATTCACAGGATTCGAAAGATTTTCCTCATTCATTGTTGTGTCAGTTGTCAGTGTTGTCAGGTAATGATGACTATTAAGTGTTATATGCCACGTAGGTTTTGGCACAAAAAGACTAGACGCAGTCTGATATTAGGCGCAACCTGATCAGTGGCACAGTCTGTTCTCTGAGCTTCATATCAGTGGCGCAACCTAATTTTTGGGGCACAATTTGATCACTGATCAGTATATTCATGGCACATATCAGTGGACCCATGCTTTCTGTACCTCTGGTGAGGACTAAGTGCTGCTGGGCTTCTGGGGCGACGAGTAGACCGTGCTTCTGGAGACGACGGAACCTCTGTGCTTTCAGGCGATGAGTGGACTTGGCTTTGAATGACGACGAGACTTTTATGCATATAGAGCAACTTATGAAGCCATGTTTCAGGCTACCAGAGTTACTGTGCTGTAGGCGACAAGTAGGCTTGTGCTTCAGGTTGGCGAGGTTACTGTGCTTTTGGAGCAACATGTTGACTTGCATTGGTTGCAATAGGAGTTTTCAAGTCTCTTGTAGAGAAGTGAATTAAGCTTCTGATCTTGAACAGATGACTGTGCCGTAGGAATGGAGATGGTGTGAGCATATCACCATCCTGTGCCTCATGCGGACGCAGGTAAGTAGTTGTGCCTCTGAACAGTGAAGACGTTGGCTGCGAAGGGAAGGGTATGACATCCTTACATGTCTGAGATTGGCACGGGCAGGTAGATGCGTCTCTGGAGTGAAGATACTGGCTTCTGAAGTAAAAGAAGGTGATGAGGGCCTACCACCATCTTGTTTCTGAGGTTGGCGCAGGCAGGTAGCTGCGCCTCTGGCTTGAAGGCTCTGGCTTCTTTAAAGTGCTGAGTTACTGATATGCCTTCGAGAGGTTGTGCCTACAAGAATATCAGAACATGCTTTGGTGGAGGTCAATCCTCCAGCGTGTGTATCGAGAAGAAGGAAGGCTGCGCTTCGATAAAGACTACATCCCTTGTAGATCCCTCTAGGCTTATGTCGAATTTGTACTAGACCTTTGTAGAAGAACAGAATTAGTCCCTTATGTATAGTCCTGATGTGTCTATACTAGACTTGATTAGACATTACAATGAAGGGATTTCTCTCCATATCTTCTATTTTATCTTTTTAGTACTGAGGCTGAGTCTTTTGTATCTTCTGCGCTTTGGCGAGGGGATATCTTCAGCTGAGATTTTTTGTGCTTCTACAAGACCCCCTTCAAAGTGTTCCAAACTTGAGTCAAGCTCGAAATACTTTAACAGAAGCATGAACACATGTCAGGACTGTACGAGCTGGGTGATGGCTGGTGTCACACCTAGCTCTTTAGCATTAATTGTTCTGAGTCATCATTTTCGAGCATGGGCTCATGATGGCTTCTTGATATTGGAGCCTCTTGCATCTTTACAGGGATCGTGAATCTCTTTTGCAGAGGAGGTTCAGAGTCACGTTCCTTTGGTCACTCACAGTACTGCCATCTGTCATGGAGCAGAGCTTTAGCTTAACTTGTAAGCTTCCTTCTGACCGATATCTGGC
>JANAVB010015663.1:22500-49260 GCA_029216955.1 Iris pallida
TATGTTGACAAAATATTATAGATGCTGATGAGGAGGATTGCTGTACCTACTACGGTCTGGTTGACGTAGTGGGCTTAGACTTGGAGGCCTTGGTTCAGCAGGGCTTAGCTCTGTCCGACGAGCCTCTAGCTTAGTTTAGTTAGAGTAGATATTTTAGACTGGACCTTGTCTCCAGCTTGCTACTTATGTTTATGATATTATATTGGAATTGTATAACTATACTACTTTGTGACTCTCTTTCTCTCTGTTGAGCTGGATATTGCACTTTGTGATTATATCTATCTATTTTTCGTGCCATGATTCTTCCTTCTAGATTGTGATTGAGTTTATCAGTATTTCATACTATATTCCTCCGTGCGGAGATGACATGTTATTATATACTGTTTGTTAGCTAGTAGACCTACAGCATTCTACACTGTTTTTACGGTGTAGGCTGGGCGTTGTCACGCACTTATGCCCCTAACTAGGGTGCGGGTCGTGACAGCTCTCAAGGTCTGGGTCTTCAGGAGTTATTCGTTGCGGATGCTCCAATCGATCGAATATGATGGGTTCCTCTTCTTTTTTTCTGGATGGAACTACGAAGTAGGTGCCTCGGGCAGGGACAACTCAGCTCACATGGTTGGCAGTTGTCACTTGCGTCTATAGTTTACACAAAGAATTATCCAGAAAATAATTGGTGTTCCAGCATGCACCAGAGTAGTTCGATGACAATTTTCTGTTAATGAAGTAGGATATATTGTTTCGAGGGATTACGTCGTCGAAAGAGTGGGCCTCTGTGTTGGCATAGACGTAATTTTTTAGCTCTTCTTCAGTGAGGGATAGAGCTGCCGCCGGAGGAAAAGGAGAATGCCTCCCTTTCAGCTTGACCATCAAGGGAATGGTGGTTGGATGCTCCTGCGCCTTCATGGTCTACCTTGGCGACCTCCGAGGTAACCTCATTCGTATAGGCTTCTGACCATCTTCTATCGTCACTGGAGGCGGAGATAGAGCATTGCCCCAAAGCTTAACAACAAGAGACGCTGACACCTTAGGAGGCCTCCCTTTTAGTCAAACCTTTAAAGGTTCTTCGACCACTGTTGCGCTTTCTGAAGCTGTCTCTGCCTCGTCACCAACATCATTGCTGTCGCCATCCCAGGGGACTGACTTGTACAGATCAGCATCCATACAGTAGGCTTCAAGTCCTCAGAATGGGTCGATATCAACGAACTCCGTTTTGATAGTCCCGTCGCTGGCCACATATTTCATACACTGATGTAGGGTGGAAGGGACAATCATGTACTCATGGATCCATGGTCGCTCCAATAGTATGTTGTAATTTATGTTTATATTAATGGCATAGGAAGTCACTTCAGTGTACAGGTCACCGATCTGGTATTTCAGGCAAATTTTGCCCAAGGGCTCGCTCTTTCCCGCGTTTAAGCCACTGATTGTTGTCTTTGAGGCTGTCATTCGATGCATCAGAACCCCTAAAGTTTGAAGCAGGCTTCTTGGAATAATACTCAAAGAGGAACCTGGGTCGATGTGGATGCGATCGACCTTAATGGCACCGACATACCCCATATAGTATAGGGGGCGGTTGTGCTAGTTTTTTTTAGTAGCATGTCTTACTGGGTGAAAGTTATACTAGGAATCACTTTGACCACGATATGGTAATGTGGGCAAGCTACGGGATCTACTTTCCGTGGCTGAACCTGGGAGAGGAAGGACTCGACGTTCTGTAAAGCTTCACTCAGCGTATCTCGTGTCTCTTTAGAGAGGCGGAGGAGCTCAAAAAGTGACAATCTAGTTGGAGTATTAGGCAGCTATGCTAGAATATCGAAGTTGTAAGGCTTGACAGGCCCGATTGCTGAATCCTTTCTGAAAGGTTTGTCCAAGCGAACCTCCTTCTGTTTCTGGTTGTCTATTGTAGGGGCCCGGGATGGACCCGTCTCTGGTGCCTCAGGGATCTAAGGTGGACCTGCTCCTGATATATCTGGGATATGGGGAGTATTTGGGGGAGACTCCTCCTGGTCTGGAGCTTGGCTCTCCTCTTGCCTCTGTGCCGAGCGGGTGGTCACCAAAGTATCGTCGGTCGATGTCGAGACCATGCGGCATGCCTTACTTTTCTTTCCTTTGGCAGAAGGGGTCGTAGATGTCATCATGTCGGGAACCAAGTCAGGATGTAACCATATAACTTTACCTTGAGGCGTGGAGAATAGGATAAGCACTTAGGCATTGTCCCATGCTGGCGGAAGGTTGACTACCTCCATCGTCGCCTTCGGAATAGGGATGATGCCATCTTGTACCTCTATGGCTGGAAAACTTCTGAACTGGAGAGTAACCATGTTGGCCGTGACGGTCTTCTCCTCGTAATCCAACGATATGATATTGACGTTATTGAGGCGCTGAATTTGCCCCTTCAACACATAGCAGTCCTGTGTTGAGTGATGGACGTACTAGTGATAATGGTAGTACTTGGGATGGTCCACCTTTCCTACTTCATCAGGACGCCTGGGTGCCGGGATGGACAATTTGCCACTCTTCGTAAGCATCTCAAAGAGCTCTAGCGTATCCTCGTCATTGAAGGAGTAAGTCTCCCTCGGCCTCTACGCTTTCACAGACTTGGGGTTCGCAGCTGCTGAACCTTTGGAGATGTTGACGGTCATGGCTTGCTTGTTTTTTTCCGTCTTTAGGGTTGTTGCTGGACGAGCGTCTCCTATTGTCTTCGGTACAGAAAAGTGTAGCCCCCGGAGCTGCGTCCTGGGCTTTTCTTTGTGCGACGTTCGCTTCTGTAATGAAAGGCGTCTACTCCGTGCAGGGAGCACTGTGCCATAATTTTATAGCTGGCAGCATGTTCTTGCGGCATGAGTCCATAAGCATGGGCTTGGGCATGCCGGGTTGTAATCTAAGGGCTGCCTGGCAGAAGCGCTCGATGTATGTGCAGACAGGCTATTTCTTCCTCTGGACAATTTCTATGAGGGTCGACATAGTCATATCCATGCCTCCTTCGTAGAATCGGTCCACGAATCGAGTCTTCAGGTCTTCAATGACGAGATACAGTCATCCGAAAGACTGCAGAACCACTCATAGGCTACCCCCTGCAGGGCTCCTATGAATATGTTGGACAGGAGGGCATCATCCTTTGGCAGGTGCCCCGTTACCGAGGCAAAGTACCTCAAGTATTATCGGGGAGATCCCCTTCTCTTTATAAGGTGTAAGCATCTGCAGATTATATTTGGGAGGATAGACGATGTTGTCCCACTCGACAGGGTATGGCTGTCGGATCCCCTTCTTCCGGAGCATTGCTTGCTTCTCCTTGGCATTATGACGAGCATATAACTCCTTGATGGCCTGCTGTATCTCGGTCGACATTACGGAGCCTGTAGTCGATAGAGTAGACGAGGATGGTCCTGCCTGAATGGCAGTAGGCAACCTGCTGGATTCGTTATTGGTTGGCAGATCACGCATAGGTATAGAGACAGCGGGAGCCATGCTACTCTTGAGGTCAATTATGACCGAGGACAGGGTCTTCATGGTGTCCGTTAGCATATGTAACTTCGTCTCGAGGACTTCGATACGTCTGAGAGCTTCGTTGTTGTCTTCCTCATTGCCATTGACCATAAACACAGACCGAGTGTGAGGGTGCCTCAAGGGAGCCGTGGATCCTTCACTTTCTGGCTTAGACGCCTGAGTCCCGCTGTCCTGAGGATATACCGTAAGATTGTGATCTTCTTCAGACTCAATATGGTTGCTACCCCCGGTCTGGTGACTGGCTGTGCCAATGAAGATATCCGTGTCGTACTGTGCCTCGTCAGATTGGAACACAAGGTCGTCATGTATGGTAGGAGGCTGGCTACCCCCTATTTTTGATAAGGCATATAATGCAGATTTGGAACGAGTGCCTTGGAACACACCTGCATCAGGTACCTTAGCTTTACTGTTCTTTGACCTCTATTTCGGTTTAGCAATCGATACAGAAGGATTCTGGAAGGGCTACTTAAAAGCTCTGGAACCCTGCACCATATAGCATGTGGCGATGCGGGGCTCGTCTTCTCTATGGCTCATCGACCCTCTGTTAGGACTCTAGCGTGGAGTCGGCATGGAGTAGAGTCTCTGGAAGACGGAGCACCTGCTCGGTGATGGCGCAGTCATCTGCTGACAACGACAGTTGATGGTAATCTGGGTACAAGAGTGCCTTGATTTAGGCACGTGTTGTGCCACAGATTCTTTATTCGCTTGGGAGAGGGTTGGATCTTCTGCGTAGCACTCCTATTGTACATACAGAGAAGCTGCATGTAAGTACGGTTAGAGCGGGTCTGGCGAGGAAGCCTCTTGTCGCTCCTGCGGGAATGCTGCTCGTATTGCTCCCTCTCTGTAGGAAGTACCCCTGGATTGGCTTACGCACAGAAGTACCCCAGCGGCAGGGAGATTTGACTGGTTGAGCCATCGGAGCGCGAGAGCCAGTCTTGTATAGCTTTCCGTCGGCTGCGCGTGTTACTGCCAACACGGGCCTCTGGTCTGTCGTTGGTGTCGCACGCTTGTTGTACGAAGTGCGAGCCACCTGGGATCTCTTTCTACTACCCCCAGCGGATGAGTAGTATTCACAGTCCACCGAAGGTTTACCTGAAGGGAAAGTGATTCTGTCGAAGATAGTTTTCCTTGCCAGTAATACTCCCACCGTGAGGGGTTGGACCGGTGTGTGCTTCCGTTGGCATCGTTCCTTCGTCAGATCAACCATAGAACCACCATCTTCCTCGCCATGCTTTCCCGGGACGGGAATCCGACGAAGGAATAAGGCTATAGCAGCTGGGATCTTCTCTGTGGCCTTGACGTTGAGGGGGTCCTGAGACGCAGTTCCCGCCATCATGCCGCTGGCTGCAGCCTCCTTAGGCCTCCAGACACGTCGAGTCTTTGTCGGTTGTACTAACCGCTTCGAAGTCTTCAACTTTTCATCAGAGAGGAGATCTTCAAAAACCTGCTGGTTGAAGCATACGACCAGCATGTCTTGAGAAGCTTCCAGCAAGTTGTCATCAGATTGCGTCACCGCCTTCTCGTTGGAGGAGAAGGTAGTCCCCAACAGAGTCACTATTTTGTTCGACGTAACAAAAGGTTGAACAAACTTTTTACTTTATTGAACGTATAAGATATCTGTGTACAAAGAAGGAAGTCCTAAACAGGATATTCTAAGTACAGGAAGAGGAGGTTTCTGGGAGAGGAGGTTTCTTGGAGTCTAATTGATCCTCGTCTAAGATTTAAATCAATCTGATATGATATCAATCATGATTTAATCCCAATCTTCTCTGCAAGAGGCGGTTCAAACAAACGAATTGGGGTGGACCCATGCTTTCTGTGCCTCTAGTGAGGACTAAGTGCTGCTGTGCTTCTGGGGAGATGAGTAGACCGTGCTTCTGGAGGCGATGAAACCTCTGTGCTTTCAGACGACGAGTGGACTTGGCTTCGAATGACGACGAAACTTCTGTGCATATAGAGCAACTTATGAAACTATATTTCAGGCTACCAGAGTCACTGTGCTGTAGGCGACAAGTAGGCTTGTGCTTCAGGTTGGCGAGGTTACTGTCCTTTTAGAGCGACATGTTGACTTGCATTGGTTGCGATGGGAGTTCTCAAGTCTCTTGTAGAGAAGTAACTTAAGCTTCTGATCCGGAGGTGACTATGCTTTTGGAGCGACAATTAGTATTCACTCACATAGATAGTATATTTCTTAACTCTTGTACATGACATATCCTGTTCACCTGCTCTTACATTCACTTATAGTTTACTCATGCCCTGTTACCTTCCTGTACATGTTATTTCTCCTGTATATTCTCTATATTTACTATTATATAGACTTTATCATTTATTGGGAACTCTTATTAGAAATGTACTTCGTTCCAATCCTTACTGGATAACTATTTGTTTAGGTAATGTTATGCCCCACACTTTGGACTTCATGATGACAGATTTCGACGTTCGTTTGGATCGTGAGTTGACCTCTTGAGAGCTCTAGGCCATATTCTTTATCTAGATTATGTCTTGTCAATCGGATATGTGTTTGATAATTTTTTGAGATGTATGATCATTTTATAGATTCTAGGTGATTTTGAGTTATTGCTATCTTTCCTTCATATCTTCCTTAGCTATATGTGATTTGAGTACATATTGATTTAGTGGATAATATAACTGTTGAGATGTTTTGTTGGTTACTTGACAACGTTCTACCGTCGATACTGCGGCATAGGCTGGGCGTGGCCCACATATCCATGCCCAAAAATCCGGGTGCGGGTCGTAACATATTTTTATGGTGGCCCATGCAGGTCAATCTTCGTAACTAATACGAAGTCATGGTAATACTTAGGATTAGCCATACTACTGCGAGCCTGCCCTAGAATAAGGATTTGAGTCATAGAATATTTTAGGATTTTGGTACTCAATCACTAATTAGGACTCCTTGAGAGATTCTTGGGACGACCCCTAAGAATCTCACTCTAAACCCTATCTCAAAATCAGTTTTCATTTGTTTCCGTCTATTTTTTCTTGTTCGTTGGTTGAATCTTGGTATTCGTTGTTGACTTTGATTTGGTATCGAGATGACCTTATGGACTAAATTAAGGTATATTCTGATGACGTATTTGGTGAGGACAGTGTGAAAGATAAATGTCTACTTAAGTTATGGAGTCTAGAGTTTATCGCAGCCATACTAGCTGGCATGACAAAAACATAGAGCCTGATTTGAGGTATACTTATCTTGGTTATGAAATTTAGAGTTTCTCGCAGCCATACCGGCTGGCATGGTGAGAATTCTAGATAACATGATTATAGTGTATATACCTTAGTTATGGACTCTATCGTTTATTGCAGCTATGCTTACTGGTATGGCAAAAATTCTGGATAACATAATTTCAGATTATCAGATCATATCTTAAATTGGTTTTTAACATATCGTCCATATCATTCTATCTTGTTATTATTGAGTTTTGTTCCATCACTCTAATTGCTCAGGGTAAGAATATCTTTAGTTCATCTAGTTCAATTCCTCATGGGGCTTCACCTTCATTAGTTTCGAGGCAGCTTCTTGGATAATGTAGTAGTTTAGTAACTTGTAGGTAGGTTGTGTCAGAGTATAGTTACTAGTTGGTATCCTAGAGTAAGCATGTGATCAGTATAGTTATGAAGTTAGTGACTATGTACCAAGGGTGCCTAGAGGATTTAATATAAGAGAGTTTGATTTTAGACAAGGTGAACACCTTGGAATTGCTTTTGTTGATTTTGGACAAGTGTAAGAAAAGAAAAGAGCAACGACTTCGTTATGACCAGATGAGCAAGAACAAATACATATCATCATTTTCTTCTTCTTGACTAACTCTACCCTACTTACATCCATCAACTATCTCATATCTAATTCTGTTAGCTACACTTTAAAATCTCTGATCTCTTTACTTAGGAAAGGCCGAGGAAGTATCGTAATCATCTAGCTCAGAAAGGACGTAATTTGTTATCACGTGGTGATTCTTGTAGGACTATAAAACGTTGGACATTGGGATAGAATTAATAGGAGAAAGGTATGATAAAGATTGGAAACAAATCAAGAGACCGGTAGTATCAACTTTGAAATGATTACACTGGAAAACTTATTTTGAGTATGGATTACTTTAAAAAGAATATATGAGAATTTCGAGTAAGAAGAGCAGTAGAATATACATTAATGGTGAGAACTGTAATGTTTTGTAGTTGTATTTTTAGAACTGATGAGGATATTCGAGGGCGATTTGATTTTTGAGAATTTAGATGTTTTTGTTGTTACTGATTCTTGGGATATTACATCATAGAATTAAGACTAGATACTGAAATTAGGAATACATGGAAATAAGCTGATGACTACATGCGGTGATGACATAAAATTGAACAAAGATTGGTAAGAGAATGATTATGAATTGGAAGAACACCAAATTTTTGAGTTATAGGAAAAACTAGAGACTTTTGTAGAAATTCTTAAGTTTAAGAAGGATAATATTTGAAAGTATACAAGTTGAAGAAAATATGAAGGATGATTTTAAAATAATGAAGGAAGAATTTTTTTAATGGTAATAGTGGTATCAGACTTGAGTAATATGAGGGGTATAACTTGAACAAATTTTCAAAGATTTTGTAAACCCTAATTCAGTAATTTCAGATGCAAATTAAAGACAAGATGAAGAACTTGGATTTTTCAAGATGATTAAGTTGATAATGAAGGTAAAAAGAATCGAGGGCTTATAACAAGAATATGTTCATAGGTAGTGCCTTTGGAATAAAGGTCAACCCTGTCGTATTTATAGAAGGGTTCAATCTTCATGACTGAAGATTATAATTTTGATAGTAGTCATATAAGGGTTGAATTTTCATGATTGAAGACCATGATTCTGTAGTGGCATGTCTGGACTTATAAGATAAAGACATAATTGGGAAATGACGATCAGATAATTCTTGGTAGTAGTCGAAGTAGAGTGAGATGATTACTTTAACTCCCCTCAAAAATTTATATCTTTTGATTTCCTTATCCTTAAATCGTTCCTTGAATTTCAATACCATTTAAATTTGGTCCACTTTGATCGTGACCAATCGATTTTGATCATCATCTTTATCGCGCAAACATTCTTGACCCTTGACTATACTCAAGTGATCAAAATTTAATCGTGACCTGGATTTCTATCAATTTATTGCTCGTACCTAGACTTCGATTATATTCTTCATCGTATCTAAATATTGTTTTGATCAAGGTTAGACTGACCTTATCCTTGATCGTGTCGAAATTTTGATTAAGATCATGTGTGGATTTAAATGCAATTATCGCTCGTGCTTAAACCTTCGATTTAAATTCTTAATAATGACTAGTTCCGTGCTAATCATGATTTGATTTAGCCACTATTCTTTATGTTGGTCGTGCCTAGATGACCTGGCATGACTTGATGACTTTGATTCCAACGGTCATGATTCTAATAACCGTGACTATACGTGTTAACCTTAACTCATAAATCGTTGCTGAAATTTTTGATCTTTGATTACGACAATCTGATTTGATTTTGAACTTAGTCGTGTCAGAAATTAGGCGTGATCATGTCGGAATAAATTTTCCTGTCGTGCATAAATTTTGATTCTCTAGTCACTCGTGCTCAGATTTCATTCCTAACCATGCCTAGGTTTTAATTTTCTTCGTAGATTTATCCTAAACGTGCCTAAGTGATTTTAGTCATTCCAAAATTCTTAAGCACGTCCAAGCCTTGATTCTACTCGTGATCAGGTGGTTTTGATCCTTGAAAATTGATCGTGCCAAATATTTTATTATTCTAAGTGATGCTGAATCGCATCACTTTTGTACTAGGTCGTGCCTAAACAACTTTGCACCTAACCCTATCGAACCTAGATTCTATTGATCGTTCTATACTTAGATTCGATTCTAACTTGATCGTAACTGAACGATTTTGATTTTCCTAGTCACGACTTCGTACTTAAATAACTTGAATTCATTCTAAATCGTGCCTATAAGGCCTTGACTTTGAAAATTTGATTATGCCTAAGTTTTATCTTCATTCATAACTAAGTATTTATCTTGATTGTGCCTATTCGACCTAAGATTTGGTTTTCATCTAAATCATTCCATACTTGAATTTCAATCCTATCTTCGATTCTCCTAGTCGTGATTGAGATCGTGCCTTATTGACTTGAGTTATTTCTAAACCGTGCCTATATAATTTTGTTCATATTACGATTCTATCATTCCAAAATCACTAGTCGTGCATAAATAATTTTGAATTGATTATCTTGATCGTGCCAAAGTTGTCGTTCTTTGACCGTGCCTAAGGTATTGACTAAACTCTCTATCGTGTTTTGATCTTTCTGCCAACCTTAAATTTTGAGGACAAAATTTTTTTAAGGAGGGTAGATTTGTAAACTCCGTTAACCGAATTCTTGGATTTTTCAAATTTTGTATTTTTCTGTTCTCAGAATTTTTCGAAATCTTTAAAATCGTAAATTTTAGTTTGAAGCGTATTTTCGATCGTATAATGCTATCGGTATTTTGTTGGACCATTTGGTTTTATGAAACTATTTTGTGTGAGATTTTATTCTATTGGAATCTTCCTGTTCATTTCCTTAAATTTATATAAGTTACAAATGTTTATTTTTGAATACATAAAAGATTTGTCAAAATATTATTTTAAATAAATATACCTTATTCTATTTTATTGGATCCTATAGTTTTTGATAAATTATAATATTATATTTTCCTCGTGTCGGGCTAAGACCATTTCGGTCCTAGTTTAGCCTACCAAGCCATTGGCCGGGATTGTGGGCTAGAGCTCGGGTTTAGCCAATAATAGATATTAGTAGCTAAATTGTAATTAGCTAGCTAATATTTAGTAAACAATTGTTAGAGGTTAGTGATAAGTTAGTTGTTAGTGATTTTCACTAATAGCCCTACTTCTATTACAATTATAAGCTTGCCCTTAGGGTGTTTCCACTCTACCCTATAAATATGGAAAGTTTCCAATATTTTTACAATATAGAGATTTCCTAAACTTTTTCCTACAACACATTGTAGCCGCCACTATAGTACCCCTCAATTCCAGACCACCTCCCGACCTCTCCTTGGCCGACACCCATTCCGACCATCTACCCCTATCCACCGCTCCAAGCCATCACCAATGCCACCACACCGCCGCCGTAGTTCCCTACGCTACCATCTCCTCTCGACCATGGCCAACTGGCCAGACCACGACCACTACTCCCCCATCGCACCAGCCAACCCGTCCCTGTGCTCGACACAGTCACCACCACCATCTACCACACTATAGAAGCATGGAATTTTAGGCACATCCAAAATGTGGCATATACATCATGTGCCACACACAAGATAAATGTCAGCGCATTAGTCAAAAATGGTGAGGATAAAATCGCATGAAAAAATAATTTTTATTTATATAAAAAATCTATTACATGGCTTTTCTCATTTGTAAAATCCATTACAAAAAAAGGCCTAGTCTAAAAACTCTGCAGCAAGGCGCATCATTCTGACGTCTCAGTCTAGGCGCATCTCTCTGGCGTCTCAGCATAGGCGCATCATTCCTTTTAATCAGAGTGAATCACTTCCTCGTCAACACACGAGTGCTTCGGCTAATGAAGCAGTTATTGAGCAGAACGTAGGTTGGCAATCAATCCAAACCCGGTGGCTCTTCCATCATAACAGAAGTCGGGGCACGACGACCCTGATCTTTGCATGCAACAGGCACCCAACGTCGTCTCATACAAGAATACTGTTGACAAAGGGCATAAGCACGAACTATTGCGCATCTCAGTCTTCTGAAGGGGTTCATTATCAAAGCTTCTTTGAACGAGGAGATTCACAACCTGAAGTGTAACGTCTTGCCAAGGGGAAGGATCGGTCGAGTTCATCTTTGTTGAGAAGTTGGGTGAAACAAGAACAAACTCTCTCTTACCGCTGCTATTTATAGGCTAAGGCATAAACCAAAGCCATGCGCCAAGTGCCAGCCTACTCGAAGTTAATGTGATGAATATGCATTTATGGCAATGAATCTGCCACCCTCAAACTTAGCTAATTCAAAAGTCATCAATTTTGGTCTCGAAATATTCGAAATGTATTGACCAAAGGAGATGCACCCAACAGCTGATGCGCTCTTCCGACAGATGCGCCCCGTAGCTGATACACCTTAAGGGGCATGCGCCACCCTGAGCTCTCCACCCATCGAAACATTTAATACAAAATGGCAGAAATGACAACAGTACGCGTCTCGAAGTCTGAGCAGTTGACTTTTTTTTATAGAAAACGAAGAGACCTAATCATCACTCTCTGTCGGTTACGACTGTGCCCTGCCACGTAGCCGACTGGTCCCTTCGCATGCGTCTCTACAGCCATGTGCCCAAACTCAGCATGAGCTTCTGAAGCTGTGCGCCCAGACTTGCTATTTGACCTCAAAAGTCATGAATCAAGCTTCTTCATACGCCAGATCCTGGGTGCATCCACTCAAGTCAAGCAAGGATCTTTGAGTGATAGGCATGCACCATGTGTCTTTGACTCAGTTCTGTCTATGAACGAGTGCTAACCACTCAAGATCTCAGCAACAACCAAATCTCAACAACTGCCACATGTCAACTCCTCCACAACTTCAAACAGATTCAGTTCCAGCTCTCCACTGCATCATTCATGCGCCCAATAAAGTCAGATATGTGGCATCCCTATGTGCAAAATGTCTATGCGTGGATGAGCAGATCATTCTGTTGCCTATAAATAGAAGGATCATTCCTTCATTGAGGAGCTTAAACTACTTCAATATTCTTAATATTTTCAAGAGCTTCAATAGCTTCGACTCATCACCTTCCAGAGAAACTCAGACCTTCAGAGAGCTCGATATAGTTATTAGATCGTCAACGGAGCAAAGAATCATCTCTCCATCGCCACAGTTCCCAGATAAAAACAAAAATGTACGAGAAGGATTCTATCGAGATTCTACATTGTACTCTGTTCTGTTTGTGATTAAATATAAAGTTCATTTCAAACTTTTTAATGGCAAACAAGCTGACGACTCTGCTGGGGACTACTTTTTCCTCCAATGAAAAGGTCGTGTCACAGTCTGCCGACAACAAACTCGTCTCCTTCCACAAGATGCTGGTGGTATACTTCGATCAGCAAGCGTACGAGGAGTTTCTCTCTGAAGGCAACACGAGTCCTT
Source organism: Iris pallida (assembly GCA_029216955.1). Lineage (NCBI taxonomy): Eukaryota > Viridiplantae > Streptophyta > Magnoliopsida > Asparagales > Iridaceae > Iris > Iris pallida. The sequence goes on from JANAVB010015663.1 coordinate 35,202, forward strand.
CGAAGCGGCTGCTAAAGTCGAAGAAGACCCGCCAAGTCTGGGTGTGCAAAGGCGATGTGCCGAGCACCACCACTGAAGGAGCTTCACCAGCGCAGTACTTCCTTCATGCTGAAGTTCTCAGTGAACAAGACATTGCCACTGGTATAGCACATCTGCCTGGGAAGCACGGTGCTGACTGCACTTCCCAACCTACCTCTTCCCAATCGAAGTGGATGCGTCGACGTAAGAAGGGCACAACCACTCTTCTGCGCATGAACTCTAATGTGCAGGGGAAGACTTCTGTCTTTGACAGAATCACTCGCTGTCATGGCAAGGAAAAATTGGATTCTGAGTACTATATGCTGTTACGGGCAAATACAAAAAAGTCCAAGGCAGTACGGGCCATGCGCCATCAACATGCTATGTCATCAGCGAACCAGCAATACATGCTGAAAGTCATATGCGCAGCTGATGGAAAAATGTATAGAGTCGACTCGGGTGTTGCGGCACCAGCAACGAGTCAACTCTTAAAGTCCCCTTCTCACTTGGGTGCATCTCTTGCGTATGGAACCAAGCTGGGTGGGGCAAACCTTACGGCTCTAAACCCATGCGCCCATGTTGGTTTTGCGCATGAAATGGGTTCAACTCGTAATACGTGTTGCTCTTCCACCAATGATCTGGGCGCATCTCATGCGCTTGAACTGGATCAGGGGCACAACGCTCACATGACCACCCTGACGCTTGGACCTGCCATGCGCCTGAGAGGGGTGTGAATGTGAAGCTCTTCTCACACAATCTACGTAATATGATAACTCATAGACGTAGATCGGGAAAGATGAGCTCCATGCACGATACGTCCCCCGTGGCACATACTTGTGCTATGGTCACCATCAATTGCTGCTGTTACAAAATAGTGTCTGTATTACCGAAGCAGTCTGTGTTCCAGTGACTCCAACCTACTGTACCTGTCCGATATCGCCTCGGAAAGAAGGTGACAACCAAGGATGAAGGAGAACCTTTGGTTGCCTCGTCCATGTTGTCTCGAACTCTCCTACACCCGGGAGAAAAATAAACACCACCAACCCTTCGGCCTCGTCAGTTTCATCGAAGGGCCGGCCAAAGGGAAGCAAAGCAATAGTCCTATCGACTGGGGTATTCTAGAATACTCGATTAAGGATAAAGGATCCAGCAATAGCGCAAGTAGGGAGTGATCAGATCCCGTTTGTCCATAACAACCCTTCATTCAAGGATGAGAGTATTCATCAAGGAACTGATGCCGATGTAGCTGGGGTAGCCAGTTCGAGGCGTCAGAAGAAGAAGCTCCTAAGCCAACCTTTTCGCAAGAAAGCGAGACTGAGAGTAAGGCATCCACTGATCCCTCCACTTTGACCCATGTCATGCCTGTGTACATGGCGGGGGTGGCGACGAAGAAGAAGTAGACGCTTCAGCTCCGGATCTCGTACGACGTATAGAAAACTTAGAAGATGGTCTTAAGACCCTCTCCACCACCATACAATCCTTGACCCAATTGATATTCGAGTTTCGGAATACTCTGACTTCTCCACCTTCGATAAGGGCTCCTATATCTGCCAGTCCCGATCCGGGGGCCAACGAAAAATCAAGTATACCCCCTCAACGGGTATCTTTAAAAATATGTCATCACGCCCTACTTAGGACATCAACTCCTTCGGGTACTGAGCCTCATACTTTGCCTCCCTCACATGCTCCTAGCTCTACAGAAGAACTATTTGAGTTGGTAAGAGACTTGCACGCTCAGTTTGAGGCAAAGGAAAAATAGGAGGAACGCCAAAAACTCAGAATCTGGCAGCCCTATCCTCCTGAATAGAATAATATGGTTTATCCTCTTGAGTATAAACCAAAATCATTGACACCGTTTAACGGAAAAAGACTCTTCCCGTCAATACTTGACCCATTTCCATTCCATGATAGGACAACTACCGAAATAAGACGCCTTGCACACGAGTCTGTTCGTAGGGGCCTTGAAAGGAGTAGCATACGACTGGTATTGCAACCTCCCTGACAACTGTATATCCTCCTTCGAAGACTTGAAGCATCTTTTCCTAGCCTGATTCTATGACGGAAGAAAAGACATAATAATGTCCTCTCTGATAGAAGTCGTCCAAAAGGAAAATGAGACAGTTCGAGGTTACATCGAATGCTTCCGCCAAGCATATTTAAGGTTACCTTCTGGTATACCTGAACAGGTACTGATAGAGTCCCGTCGTATGAATATGACACCAGCTGTTAAGCTTTGGCTCGATTCCACTCAGCATCCAGACTATAGTGCACTAATCATCGGTGCTGAAGACGTCGAGAAGAAGGCCCGCAATGCTTGACTTTTGGGGGTCAACTTCCTCGCGTTCGATAACAAGGCGATGCGTGCCGTCAACAACAACAATGGGCGCGAGCAAAAGGGAAAATAGGTATTGATTGTGAATACCTCTAAAGGTGCGCCGGATCCTGCTCAGAAGCCACCGGCCTCACCAAGGTAGAAGCAGGTCTACTCCATCAATGATAACGACACCTGCAGCTCTTTGAGATTCTGAAGCAAGGCGATAAGATCAAATTGTGCAATCCCAAGCACCCTGACAAGGTGGACAGGGTAGGAGACTTGAGGTATTGTTACTACCATCGGTTTGTCGGTCACCCTACTCGAGACTGTTATATCTTGAAGAACTAAATACAACGCATAATTAATACGAATGTCCTCTCGCTTGACTATAAGGAAAAGACATTCTCGGCAAATATGGTATCTCCCCAGTTTGGTACCCTGCTACCGACTGAAGCTCAAGATGACGTCGTCCCCATCCATAAGGCGACAATGGAAGTAATCAACCTTCCACCGACGCGTAACTATTTGTGTGGGCTGGTACCACTCACGATATCCCGAGGAGAGATCATATGGGCTCATTCAGATCTAGCTCCATAATTGACTAACCAGGAGTACGTCCTACCTCCAAAACTAAAGGCAAGAAGACCAGGTCTTGCCGAATGGTCACTTCCTCTCCGAAGGAAGCCTTTCCAGTATAGACGTGTTTACAGCAGAACTCTCAACAAGAGGAGGCTCCAGTTAAAGTAACGCCTCCTGTCACCATGTTGGCTGCCTAATGGGAAGGTTCATCTCAACCCCTAACAACCGGTAAACAAAAGCAGAATGAGGCTCATTTCGATAGGCCTCTACAAAAAGACAGTTCTTTAGGGTTGACTAAATCCCACAACTTTGACATACTGGCTCAGCTCGCCAGTACTCCGGCTCGGCTATCACTATTTAAGCTTTTCTATTTATCCAAAGATACTCGAAAGGCTCTATGTGAGGTACTGAAGGATGCTGAGTCCTTCATTAGTCAAGTCAAACTGCCTGAAGAAGATCCAACAACATGTTCGTATTGCCATAGTGTAGGGTAAATTATCCCCAACATCACATTCACTCAACAAGATATGCTACTCAAGAACAACCGACATAATAGACCACTGTATTACACAGGGTATGTTGGTGCCATCAAGGTAGATTGGATCCAGATCGACCCTGGGTCTTTCCTTAGCATTATCCCTCAGACTCTACTCCAGACACTAAGGATCCCGATGCATCGCATGACTGCATCCAACACTATAGTCAGCGACTTTAACGCTGGCAAGAGCGAGCCTCTGGGTAAAATTCGACTGAAATGTCATATCTGCGATCTCCAGACGGAAGTGACTTGTTACATCATTAACGCAGATATCAACTACAACATCCTGTTGGGATGTATGTGGATACATGAGTACATGGTGGTGCCGTCTACTCTCCATCAATGTATGAAATATGTATCTACCAATAGCATAGTCAGGACAGAGTTTGATAATGTTGAACCCTTCAAAGGAATCGAAGCATTTTTCACCAACTCTGACCTCTACAAATCAATTCATTTGGACGATGAAGCCAACGACGCTGATAATAAAGCAGAGGCAGAAACAGAGGTTGATGCTAAAACTGAAATGGAAACTGAAGCCCCTTTGAAGGTACGACTCAAGGGAAAACCTCCTTCAAGTGCCAGCCTCCCTAGTTGAGACAGCAATGAAGCACCGTTGTGGTTGTGACTTAAGGGGAAACCTCCCTAAGTGTCGGCTTCTCTTGTGGCCAAACTGTACGGAAGAGCACCAGCCCCTGAGACGCCAACTAAAGTACCTCTGAAAATACGCCTTAAGGGGAAACCTCCCCAATCGTCGGCTCCCCTCGTAGTCAAGCTGTAGGGGAAGACTTCAGCATCTCTTCCAGCACCGACTCAGGAGCCAATACGGGTCAGACTCTCGAAGAACTATGCATAAACACCGTCTGCCAAAACATCAACTCCTCTGGTGGCAAAAATTCGGCCTAAAGCCCCATAATCTCCCAAGGCTACTCCAGTTCTCACTGACAAAGAGCTGGAAGATTACATATCTGCTAATGTTGATGCTCCTTCTTTAGATGGTATAATCCATCGGGATAAGATTTCTTACTTTATCAGTAAAAGGTTATCTTTGAATTACTCTAGTCTTATATATTGAAATGCCATGTATACCTTAGATAATGCCTTAACACTGTCACAAACACAAGTAACGACTGTAAACAATGTAAAACTAGTGGTCCCGTACCGAGGGGATTGCTATATAGTACCGCCCCGAAACAAGGACAAGAAACCTGTCAGCTTCGGCAAAGTCGAGCATTATCAAGACCTATCGCCAGTCGAACCAGAACCTAATACCACTAGAATGCAAGTATATCGGTACACCAATCAAGCAAGTACCATCCAGAAGATGGTTATGACTTGAAAGCGGCAAAGGCCGACGCCTTCTCTTACGACTCCCGGTTCCAAAAGGGAAGCCACAAGATTATTATCACCGCACTCGATGGAGGGGGGAGGGGGGTAGGCTATGTCATGCTGTCAACAACTCCAGTGAATTCAGAAGTGAAAGAGGTCGCACACTCTCATCATCTGAAGCTTTAACTTGGGACTCTGATACCAGCATCGGTCCAATCTTTAGAAAAGTGCTGTCATCAACATGACGTCCGCGCATCTTTCGGACTGGGTGGCCAACATCTTTCTCATCACTAAGAAGAATGGGAAGATCTGAGTCTGTATCGACTTCAGGGACCTCAACTCTGCTTGCCCAAAAGATGAGTTTCTCTTTCCAATTATCGATATATGATATACAATACCTATGACTTTGAACGCATATCCTTCATGGACAGATGTTTGCGCTGTAACCAGATTAAGATATTCCCGAATGACGAGAAGCACACGTCGTTCATGAGTCCAAAAGGGGTTTTTTCTACACAGTAATGCCCTTTGGCTTGAAGAATGCAGGTATGACATACCAGCGAGCTATGAGCACCATCTTCCGCAAGCATCTTTGCATGATAGTCGAATGTTATGTTGACAACATCGCTGTCAAAAGTCGTCTATGAGGTAATCACTTGCAAGATTGAGGATAGTCTTTGATCTCATGCGAGCACATTAGCTCAAGATGAACCTAGCTAAATCCTTCATAGGGGTTTCCAGCGACAAATTCTTGGGTTTCATTATTACTGCAAAGGGTATCTATGTTGACCCCAAGAAGACCAAGTCCATCCTTGACATGAGTCCTCCGAAGAATTTGAGAGAACTTTGAGGCCTACAAGGTCATCTCGCATACATCCGAAGGTTTATAGCAAATTTTTTCGGACGATGCCAACCTTTTACCAAACTGATAAAGAAGAGAGTCTCTTACGTCTGGTCGAAAGAGTGTCAGAAGACATTTGACGACATCAAAGCCTATATCATGAATCTTTCAGTCCTAGTGGCACTGGTGGCAGGCAAACCCTTCCTACTGTACGTCCGTGTAATGGATCATTCTTCCGGCGCTCTACTAGCTTAAAATAATGATGCATGCTACGAGCAAGCTATCTAATACTTAAGGAGGACAATGATCGGGGATGAACACCAGTACAACCCCGTAAAAAAAGAATGTCTAGCTCTGGTATTTGCCATCAGAAGACTCGTCATTAAATATCTGGTCAGACGATCTATGTCATCTCCCGAGTCAATCCACTCAGGGTCCTCATGACAAAGCCGAAAGTACTAAACTCTCGATTAGTTACATGGGCAATACTATTGACACCGTACGATATGGTATTCGTTCCACAAAAAGCTATCAAGGGTCAAGCGCTGGCCGATTTCTGAGATGCATATCCAATCCCAGAGTCATCCAAACTCTATGAGGATATCCCAGATAAAGTGCTGGAATCTAATATTGCCGAAGAAAACTCCATCTGGCGGATGTTCTTCGATGATGCCTCAAGAACAGCCCCCAAGGGATGGATCATCGTGGGAGTGGGGATAGTCTTGATCTCTCTAGATAAGCTAGTCATCCAGCGTGTCTATTCCCTCATAGAGCCGTGCTCCAATAATGTGGGGAGTACAATGCCTTCGTTATGGGACTCCAGTTAGCAAGACAACTGGGGATAGAATGCCTCGAGTCTTATGGCAATTCAAAACTCTTTGTCAACCAGGTCCAGGGACAATATGAGGTTCGCCATGAGGACCTGATTCCTTATCATAAAGCAGATTTGGACATCGTTTCAACTTTTACCGAGTTCTTCATTGAGCACATATGTCGGTTAAAAAATCTGGAAGCGGATGCTCTGACTGGCCTTGCTGCCTCATTGGTGGCACCTTTCAGAACTCAACACTTTGTTACGATGATTGGCTGGGATCTGGTGTGTCCCAATAACAACTTGTGCATGTGTCTGAACCATGCCATGCCTGCAGACGCCAGTGTTGACATCAGAGACTGGCGGTTTCCATTCATAGATTTTATGGCCTATGGGATCCTCCAAGATGGTACTCTCTCCGATTCTACTATGACACAGCTACAGGATCTCTTTGATTCTACTATGACATAGATTTCGTAGCCTATGGGATCCTTTCAGAAGCCGGGTCTGTCAAAAGGTACTCTCTCCGATTCTACTATGACACAGCTACCAAAAGCTGTATCGTCGTTCTTACGATGGGCTTCTCCTTCGATGTTTATCAAACGAAGAGGCAGCTGAGGCTCTTTGGGAGGCTCACGATGACACCTATGGAGCTTATCAACCCGGCCCTAAGCTACAGGACCGACTCTGACATATGGGCTATTACTGGCCTACTATGATGGCAGATGCTATTGAGTACGCCAAAAAGTGTCGTATCTGCCAACTGTATGCTGACTTCATCCATCGACCCTCGATGTTTCTACATCATACGGTCGCCTTCTGGCCATTTAAAGTATGGAGTATAGATATAGTTGGACGTATTACACCTCTATCATCCCGAGGACATCGTTTTGCCTTAGCTATCACCGATTACTTCTCTAAATGGACAGAAGCATTACCCTTATCAGAGGTAAAGAGCTCGAAGGTGATCAGCTTCATTAAACATCACGTTATCTACCATTTTGGGATACCCCGGAGGATCATCCACGACAATGGCCCATAATTCATAAGTCATGCGTTCAACAGGTTCTGCGATAAGAATCGTATTCAGAATGTGGCATCCACTACTTACAATCCAACTACAAATGGATTGGCTGAAGCGTTCAATGAAATAATCGTCAAACTACTCAAGAAAGTTGTGTCATCTAATAAAAGCGACTGGGACGAGAAGTTGGGCGAATGTCTTTGGGCTTACCGCACAACGGTACAGACTTTGACAGGTAACACACCGTTCTTCTTGGTCTACGAGAGCAAAGCAGTACTGCCTCTTAAAATCCAGATCCCTTCACTATGAGTGGTTATTACGAACCAGTTGATGGAAGAAGACAATTAATGTCTCCGATTACAAGAGTTGGAGGCACTGGATGAAAAATGCCTCTTGGCTTAACAGCGCATCGAGCTCTATCAGGCTCGTAGTTCACAGGCTTTCAATAAGATGGTCAAATAAAGAATTTTTCAAGTAGGTGATCTTGTCCTATCAGTCATAAGGCCAATGGTGATGACACATAAGATACCAGAAAAATTCGAACCCAAATGGGAAGGTCCTTTCATCATTGAGACAATGTACTCTAATGGGGCCTACCGACTCGTAAAACCTAACGGAGACTTGTTCATGATGCCAATCAATGTTAAGTTTCTAACACTACCAAAATACAGTCAATTAGCGACGGATGGTTAGCGACCGATATATTTCGTCGCCATTAGCGACAGATTTGCGACAAATCGCCGACGGCATACCGACGATAAGCCGATATCATTTTTTTTGTTTTAAGGGTGAGAAGGTCGACAGTCCGTCCCACGGCGTCGGCGATATGGCGATGGATTCTCATCCGTCGCTACGCTGTCGACGATTTGGCGAGAAATGTTAGGAGAAGTGGCGGGATAAATTGCCGACTATGTAGCGACGGAATGGTCGTAGCTAGGTTTACAATATAGTTTCGGCGTAGCGACGGATGTTGTCCGTCGCTAGTCGGTCGCTAAATACACGTTCCAGACTTAAATTGAAACGACGGGGGAACTTTTCATTCCCCCCAAATTTTACTCTCTTTCCTCTCTCTTTCCCGCGGCGGTGATCGATCGGTGACCTCCCTCTCCTCTCTCTCTTTCTTCCGCCACGGTGATCGGCGACCTCTCCTCTCTCTCCCAAAGGTAATCCCCTCTCCCTCTCTCCTTTCTCTCTCGCGGTGGTCGTGTGCAGCAGGCTGGGGCGTCGGGGCTGCGAGGGCGGCGTCGACTGCGGGGGCGGCGGGTGCGTCGGGGGCTTGGGTTTGGCGGGGGCGAGGGGTGGGGGGCGGCGGGGTGGGAGGTGCGGCGAGGTGTTATGGGTGGCGCGCGGGGCTGCGGGGGGGCGGCGGTGGAGGCGGCGGGAGGGGGGGGTAAAACCATCGAGTGGTGAAACGATCGAGTGGTTTAGACACGTTTTGAGTCACTAATTGACACATTAGGACACGACTAGACCCCCCATGTGGGCATACATTTTCCCTAGGACCCGAGTGTTTGGTTTGGCTTTCATTCGTTTCTTTTGGATTCGATTTCATGTTTTCTTTTGATACATTGATATAGGCAGTTTACTATTTTTTTAAATATTCAATTCAAAATCCAAGTTTTAAATGAGTCTTTGAAGGCCTATATACATGTATTTAAGGGTATATCTATGTAAGAGATATTGGCAGATATTGATACATATGGCCATGTGATGATGTGCTTGAGAGGTTGGGGGCTGCCTCTCCTTGGCAGGGAAAGCCCTGCAACAGTAAGAATGATTGTGGCCATGTGGCTTGTGTGAGGTTGAGTGAGTGAGGAAAGTGAGGGTGTGTGTGGCATGGATTGTGAGTGTTATGTATTTCTTGTGTTAATAGAGTGTTAGTGAGAGAGTCATTTTAGGAGTATTGAGTGCAAGTGTCTGATACTAGAAAGTATCAGGGAGCACTGAGTCAGAGAGCATATGTCTCATTTGTGTGTGTCTTGGGATAATCAATAGGAGAGTAGAGTGTATCAGTTGTGTGCTTCTATATAGTTGTATATATCTATACATCTAACTGTGATATACATATGTGTATGTGTGCTTTAGAGAGTGAGGAATGAAGGCAGGCCTAACATGCCTATTAGCATGCAGCAAGGCTTGGGGTAATGCGTGAGTGTAGGCATGGTAGGAAATATAGGTAATGCTAGTGTAACTAGACTAAGGTAGTGCTTGCTAGATAGTAAGGACACTCTAGTATCCTAACCAAGTTAATTTTAGCCTAGATATTTAGGATATAGCTCCCATACCCTAGAAGTGGACTATTGTAATTTAAAAATTGATAGATTGACTCAGTTTGATTAATTGACCTATAATTGACCCTTGACCTAGATTGACCTAGTTTGACTTGCTTTGACTTTCTATGACCTAGTATGACCTAATATTACTTAGTTTGACTTTATTTGACCTAGTTTGACCTAGACAGTTGACCAGATTTGACTTAGAGTTGACTTTGACCTAGATATAACTTAGAATCATTTAGACTGTATCGTATATTTCAATTACCTTATTTCTGAATACACCATAACCTATTTTACTCTAAATAGGATTCTGTGACACCAGTTCGGAGTAAACTTGATTCTAAGGGTAATTGCTTATGATATATCTTGTTTCCAGTTAAGATGATTGTTTATTCACATATAATGACCCTAAAACTTGATTTGCTGCTGCAAGCATACAACACCACAAAAATTTACTGACTCGTCAAGTTGAACCGTGTATAACATGCTCGACGCTTAAGAGGAATCATTTGAACTTAGTGGACTATCGAACTATTGGTATCGGTATCGGTATCGAACTATCAGACTATCGGTATCGAACTATCGGTATCACTAGCGGACTATCGGACTATCAGTATCGGTATCGAACTATCGGTATCGCACTATCGGTATCGCACTATCGATATCGGACTATCGGTATCGGCATCGCACTATCGGTATCGGTATCGAACTATCGGTATTGGTATCGAACTATCGGTATCCGTATGTACTTAGTATCGATCGTAGCAGATTAGTATCGGTCTATAGGTTTGGTATAGGCCGTATCAAATTGGTATTGGCTAAGCGAATTGGTATCGTTCTATCCGATATGTATCGGCCGTATAGCTAGGATTCGTACCGGCCTTATCGATTCGGTATCGGCCATATCCGATAGGTATCGGCCGTATCGGATATGTATCGGCCGTATCAGATTAGCATGGTGGAAGGTTTAGTAACAACTGTACTTAGATTTTCGCTCTCTCGTAACTCTCTTGCAATGGTATTCTAGCTTAAGAAGAGAAAATCTAAGTACAGTTGTTACTAAACCTTCCACCATGCTAATCTGATACGGCCGATACATATCCGATACGGCCGATACCTATCGGATATGGCCGATACCGAATCGATAAGGCCAATACGAATCCTAGCTATATGGCCGATACATATCGGATAGGACGATACCAATTCGCTTAGCCAATACCAATTTGATACAGCCTATACCAAACCTATAGACCGATACTAATTTGCTGCGGTCGATACTAAGTACATCCGACCTATATACTAATGGATCTACCAGTTACATGATTATATACTAATTCAGTTTAATTTGTCTTACGATACAGATTTTCACATCCAATCTGTGATGGATCGTTATTTCGTTGATCGTACATGGATGTACAAACGACAACACGAGAGCAGAATAGGTGTGAGTGACGATTTTTAAGTAGGCGTGGAAGTGTTTCTTAAGTATGCCAAGAGCAAAGCTCAGTATATGGACGGTAACAAAATCAAGTGTCCATGTCGTAATTGTCGCAATAGACGTTACGAAGAAGTGGTGAGTGTAAGAGATCATTTGACCCGTAAGGGTTTCGTACATGATTACGGCCTGTGGTCATCGCAAGGTGAACTATATGCGGAAAGACAGGTTGCGAATGCCGCTACTTATCCTTTTGATGATAATGCTGCAATGAATTTTGTCGTCGAAGACGACGAATGCTCTGTTGATTATGGAGACCTGCAGAACCTTGCACGAGATATGGTGTACGACACGGCAGGGCCTAATTTTGATCCGGAGGATCCTAATCCCGAGGCGAAGGAGTTCTATGATATGTTTCAGGATGCTGAAACTTCTTTATATCCTGGTTGTGAGCCACATTCTGTACTATCAGTGACGATGCGGTTGTTGAACATAAAGTCCGATTTTAACTTGCCACAAACTTGCTATGATCGGATTATACAACTAATCAAGCAGGTGTTACCGAAGGAATCAAAAGAGCTTCCAAAAAACTTCTACAAGTCGAAGATGATGGTCCGACAACTAGGACTGGGGTACGAGAAGATAGATTGTTGTCACAACGGATGCATGTTATACTACAAGGAGAACGAGGATATAGAAAGTTGCAGCTTTTGTAATGTGGATCGTTACAAGCCAGTCAGGGAAAAAGGAAAATCAACTAGAAAACGACATCCTTACAAGTATATGCATTACTTGTCGATCACGAAGCGCTTGCAGAGGATGTATATGTCTCAGAATACACAGAAAACATGACGTGGCACAACGAAGAACGCACAAAGGACGATAGAGAATTGTCACATCCTTCGGATGGAGAGGCGAGGAAATATTTCGATTTGCGTCATCCAGATTTTGCTGCAGAGCCTAGAAATATACGTCTGGGGCTATGTTCTGATGGCTTCGCCCCTTTCGGGCAGTCGGGATCTCAATACTCCTGCTGGCCAGTCATTCTGACCCCTTACAATCTGCCACCATAGATGTGTATGAAGACTCCTTATATGTTCTTGACAGCTATCATACCGGGTCCCAAAAATCTGACGAAGAATCTCGATATATATTTACAGCCGTTGGTGGATGCTGAAACAGCTGTGGGAGATCGACGTCGCGACCTATGATATTTCCAAGAAACAGAACTTTCAGATGAGAGCTTCACTGATGTGGACAATCAATGATTTTCTCGCATACGGTATGCTATCGGGATGGAGTACTCACGGTACCATGTCTTGTCCGATATGCATGGAAAATAGTAAGGCGTTCCGCCTTAAGCATGGAAGAAAAACTTCTTTCTTTGATTGTCATCGTCAATTTCTGCCCGCGAGTCATCCTTGGAGAAAGAATAAGGACGCGTTCAGAGCTAGAAAACAAGAATTTTCTCATCCGCCTGCCAGATTGTCGGGATACGATATTTGGGAAGATGTAAAGGACTTGCCCACTGTAATGGAAGATCCATCGAACAATCGTGTCAATGGGTTCGGACAAAGCCATAACTGGACCAAACGATTATTTTCTGGGACTTGCCTTATTGGAAATATAATCTTATAAGGCATAATCTTGATGTTATACATATCGAAAAGAATGTGTTCGATAATGTCTTTAATACCGTCATGGATATTAAAGGAAAGACGAAGGACAATCCAAAAGTAAGATTAGACATTACCGAGATATGCAAGCATCCTTATCTGAACTTGATATAAAGGGGAGCTGGTGGACAATTAAGTAAGCCGATAGCACAATACACATTGAGCAAGAAAGATAGATTAATAATCTGCAAGTGGATTTCCCGACGGCTATGTGTCGAATTTGTCTAGATGCGTTGATCTCAATGAACACAAGCTAACGGGAATGAAGAGTCATGACTGCCACGTATTTATGAAAAGATTACTGCCCATTACTTTGAAAGAATTGTTGCCTTCTGCTGTATGGGTTCCGTTGGCCGAACTATCTATATTCTTTAGGGATATTTGTTCAACTAAGTTGGCTGTGCAACACATGGTTGAACTTGAGGAGAAGATTATCTTAACAATTTGCAAGTTGGAGAAAATATTTCCTCGTGGCTTCTTCGACAGCATGGAGCATCTACCGATTCATCTAGCATACGAAGCCCGTGTCGGTACATCTGTTCATTATCGATGGATGTACCCATTTGAAAGGTACATAAAAATCGATATAATTTAAGTTAAATTTTAGTAGGTTTTAAAATTCATTCTTAATTCTCAAGATAATTTGTCTCTCTAGATACCTACACCATCTAAAAAAGAAAGTTGGCAACAAGGCTCATATAGAGGCTTCGATATGCGAAGCATATCTTATCGAAGAGGTGTCAACTTTTGCTCTATTTATTTTGATACTCTGCTGTTAAGACAAATCGAAATAGACCTCAAAGGAATGACGAAGACGTTGAGGATGGAGGTATATTCAATGTAAGGGGCAAGCCTGTTGGGGCTAGTAAAAAATGGTGGTTGACTGACGACGAGTATGATGCTGCTCACCGATATGTCTTGTTAAACTGTGACATACAAAAGTGAGAGATTTGGAGAAGTAAGTCAGTACACTTGCACTCGTTATAATCTCTAATTTGATGAAGTAAGTGACTACACTTATATATTCTTATTTTCTCTAATAGTGTATTTAGAGATGAAGTCAAAATGAGGACACCCGATATTACCGATGAGGGACTTCAAAGAGAGCTGATTGTACATTTCCGTCATGGTTTCACAAATACATAAGTAACTGAGATTATAATATATAATCTAAAACATTTAAATTATAAATATTTGTTTACCGGTTTTATTGCCTGA